>PVIC010014903.1:0-35964 GCA_004025085.1 Thryonomys swinderianus
AAAAAAAAAAAAAAAAAAAAAACACTAATTGCTGGTGGGCACCACACCCAGTACTGTTGTGTGTGGGTACTGGGGATTGATAGGATGTATATTTTAGTGGCATTGGGGTTTGTTCATTGAGTAGATTAGAATACATACCATTTACTTGTGTCTGAGGCAGAGATATATTGTCTCCTTAATAGTGTGCTTCATAAGAATGAAGGATGGTAGGAGTGAAATTTATAGGTGAAAGACACAGACCCAAAGTCCAGAATACAGGTTTATTGTCTTTAGGCCCCTTAGAAGTATTTCCCATGTATGTGTTCTGAGGCTGCAGTATTTTTGTTAAAAGTACAATTTTAAAATTATTATTTTTCTTTCTTTTTTGTCTTTATTACTTCTATTCTACTTCAGGATGATTGAGACCAACATATTAAATTTCTTTTGTGTGTTATGATGCCACATGTACCAACAATCAGAAACAAGCTAGAGCATTTCCCAAAAATAGGACAGAATATGACATTATGGTGTAAGTCTCTGATTTTTGTGGCCTTCTTTTTCATGGTACCTCTCACTTTGGACACTGCACTAAATCCATGCCCATGTTTCCACCATTCTCCAGTTCCTAGAAATTCATTTCAATCATTGCAATTTCTGAGAAGGCTGCCTCAAAGCGCAAGAAATGACTATCATCCTTTTCATGCTTTCTTCAGTGTCTTCTTGTCTAATACTAGAATGTAAGAATTTTCTCCATTTAGCCTGGAGATGGTGATCAATAAATATCTGATGAATAGGTTACTTAAAAGAGACAGAGGTCTTGCTAGAGTAGAGAGTCTTTATTCCACTTTCTGTCCTTGTGGGTCCATTCAACTGTGCTCTAAGCTTAAAATTTTTACTTAGAATTAGGGATCAGAATGTTGTTCACAAAAAAGAAAGGGTACACTAGGTAGTGTATACCCAGGCTATATTTTCTGATACTTAGACTGTCCTAGAACTGTGAATTTCAGGTGAAGACAAAATTTTTCCTAGCCACGGAAAACTCCACTTGATAAAATGTATAGGTTTAGTAGCTGCCACTAGTGCCTCAAATTCTTCTTGCTAGATGTCCACAAAAGCCGCTTCACTTGGAAATGCCTGAGAAGCTACTCCCTTTTCTCCAGTGAGTGTGTAGCCAATGCCTAACTTCCATGAAGTGCAAACAGTGCCCATATGACCTCTAAAAGAAAAATGACTAGTGTCATTCATGCCCTTGAGGGTCCCTGAAAGGTTATGTTAAGCCAGGGTTTTAGCTGAGCAGGTTACTCCCAAATGTTTATGTTCATCTAAAGGGCTGGTTGAAACACAGGTTACTATGCCACGCATCCAGAATTTCTGCTTCAGTAGACTGAGGCCTAGGAATTCACATTTTAATAAATTTCCTGGTGCTGATATTGTCTGATATGTCTGGCGACCACAATGAGAATCACACTGAGCTAACCTTTTGCTTAACTCCTCCCTTTGTCCTTACCTGGTCTTTTCACTTCCTTATACTTCTCACCTGACAATACTCTCAATTCACTTGTGTAAGAATTCCCACGTGAGTCCCTGTTTCTGAGGACTAGTCTACACTGAATGAGATTTATACAACTTTAAAATAGTGTCATTTGTGTATATATGTATATGAGTATACATAGTGAAACAGAATGGAGTCGTGAAAGAAAAATGCTAACTACTTATTTAGAGCTCCATGTGAGCTCTAAATCTATGGACAGATGAAGCCACATTGACTATAATAACCAGGATTTCACTGGTATAATAATGCTCCGTCCCACTGCTTTTCCAGCAAGCACTAACTCGAGCACTGAAGCTTCCGTACTTCTAAGGGTCATGGAGGTTAGAGAAAATTATTGGAAAAGGTAAAAGAAACAAAACCTTTTGTGTTCTGCATGTTAACTCTGTTAGATGAATTGCAAAGCAGTATTATAGGTGACTCCACACTCTGAGAGCTGACTGAAATTGTCTTGCAGAAATTATTGTTAACCACCTTTTCTCAATCCCAGAGATCAGTCAGAGACAAGAACACAGAAAAGTCGGAGCACTACTTTAAAAATTGTTCTTTCTCTTGAAAACTAAACTGTTCTTTCTGAGTCAGGCCTAACTGCTTTTCCAATTTTGATCTCATATGATTTTTTTACACGCATCTTCCTTAATCATTTAAATGTATTTCATAAGAAGTCACCTTTCTCACTTCTCTACAGCTCCCTAAGATTTAAGGTGTAAACTCTACTTAAGTCCTTTATCAGAAGTTGGACTTCATAGTTTTTATCCATGAAGTATTGGGTTACACTGATACTCTTAAGTTAAAGAAAAATTGTGGATATAAAATGAATTATGTTACCTCTATGTAGGCTGTGCATGTGTGCACTTCTCAGAATACCAGAGCTATTTTTCATCAACTTTTTTGGTGTTTAGCACCACATTTTTTGAGTAAAACATAGATTTCTAAATACCAAAGAGCAGTTCTCTGTGTGCTTTCCCTTCATATATGACTGCCTCAAGACACTAACCACTTTTTAAAGTTTTCATATATGGATTAATGGAGTACTTTCCTGTGTTTAGCTTACAAAACAGAATGTCCTGTTAATTCATGCAGTTATAAATGGCAATATCTTCTTCAGCAACCAGTGATGGGAGAGAGGAAATGGTAAGAATAGGCCAGAGGATATAAAATTATAGTTATGTAAGTTTAGAAAGCCAATGTACAGCTTAAAGACTATAATTAATACTTACTTAATACTAAAAAGTGCTAAAAATCAGATTTTAGGACCTCTTACCATACACACACTTAAAAGGTAGCTGTGGAACTTTGCTGCTAGTCCAACTCATCTGTTCACCACTAAAAACTAATATTCAGATGAGAGTTGGGAGAAGCCTGAAAAAGATGGTGAATGTATCCTTATTGTTCCATTGAAAAGATAATTTGGGTACACAAAAGGGCTTTTCTAGGGAAAGAAAAGAGGTGCAAAAGGACAGTGGACAGGAAGGCTATGTGCTGGGCGGGGAAATCTCTGTGTAAGGCATGTAATGCTTGTTTCTCTCTGATTGGAACAATGCAATAACCTCCTGGGGCTAGTTCCTATAATTCTTCAGATAAAAATATTACTTTTGCTGAAGTTAAACCTCACAGTGTTTCACATGCTTTGTGTTAGTTGATGCACAAAGTTAAAGACTATGAGATGTTGCCCATTCTGAGGTCATCTGAAGGTCACTACTGGTGTTTTGGGTTTTGTAAGTTTGAAGAAAGATTGTTTAGGAATTAACATCTTAATCATTTATGTGTGGCATATTTTAGGATTAGAGTACCAGACAAAGGGAAAATAATTTTGCAGAGGACAATGCTAAAAGGTGCAGCCAGAGTAATAAGATCATAGATAATGGTAATTTTTTACTACAGTTATCAGCTATGTACATATATATTGAACATCATATTATATACCTTAAATAGATAAAATTTTAAAAATTATTAAAGGAATGACTACTGTTATGCACCACATAGCAATGTTTCACTCAATAATGGACCACTCATATGATGATGGTTTCAAAAAGAATTAAGGTATATCACATCGATGTACAAATTCCACATGATGAATGTGATCATTATGTATGTCTCAATTGTGTCAATAAATTTAATTAAAAGTTATAATGGAGGGCTGGAGATTTATCTCAGTGGTTCTGGTGTCTGCCTTACAGTGCAAAGTCCTGAGTTCAATCCCTGGTAACCACATACAATGCTGGGCATGGTGACTCACACCCACCAGCAGTCAATACCACATACCATAGTGCTGCTCATGCCTGTAATCCCAGCACTCAGGAGGCAGAGACAGGAGGATTGCTGTGTTTGAGGCTGGCCTGGGCTACACAGTGAGCTCAGGGCCAGCCTGAACTACAAAGAGGGATCCTGTCTAGGAAAAAAAAAAGTTATAATGGAGCTCAAAACTTTTTATTGCATAGTGCCACTGTAGTTATCATAATATAGAATAAGACATCATGAGTTTGGGATCGCACTGAAGGAAACCTACTGTTCTGACATTTATGTGAAAGTATTGCATGTATAGTTATATATAGTGCACAATGGTTGACGATAAAAAATTTTATTGGTTTATACCTTTGGAATACAATTTTTATTTAGAATACTTATTAAAAAGTGTAATACAATATACTTTTTTTAATCAGCAGCTATGTTGAAACCCACTCGTACTATTTCTTTAGTATATCAAAAGGTCACATCAAATAAATGACCTACAACCACCAGATTAATGTATGTTCAACAGTTTTTCCACAGTGACAAAACCACTTGACACATTTTCAGAATATATCCTCAAAATTAAAGTGTCATTTTAAGCAAAAAGCAAAATGTAATGATAGCTTTGATGGCAAATCTCCCTATTCTGGCACAGAAAGGGGTTTGAGAAGTGATCTGTTCTATGTTAAGCAAGGCACAGTACAAAAATCCCTCTAGAGTATATGAACAACATAGAGAGGTTAAAGAGCATTTACAATTTTCGTGTAACATTATCTTTTGTTTCTCTTTTTAACTTTACGTTTCAATGTACTATAAACTTTTGCCAAAAAAAAAAATGAAAAACCCTAAAACATCAAAAAGATAGCATCAGTTAGTTTCATATACCTTTGGCAATAGAACTTACAAAACCCTAAACCACTTCTTTGTGTATCTTTCAGTCTAACAAATTTGCTAAATAACTAAAATATGCTGGCTACAAGATAAAAGCAGCCTCAGGAGTGATGTAAGTTATATAATTCAGAACAAGATGACATAGAATTTTGTTTCTATTATTCTTAAACCTTAGCATGGATTGGAAACCCAGGCATACTCTGAGATTTGAAGGTTCTAATAAGGAAACAGACAAACCCTCCTGAATAGCCTATTCCATAAAACAAAATGACTTCACTCCTGGTGACATTTTGTTGCTTTTAAGTCTTCACCACCACCAGATAGTGTCTTTTTTGTTTGAAATTAATTTGTGACTATATATTCCATTTATTCAGGGAACATTATTTCCTGTGGTATATAATGGATGTTCCAACACACATAAAATCCTAAGTCTATAACTTAGGATTTAGTGGAGTAACACTCAGATGCCATGGTGTTTTTCATAAAATAAAAATAAATATTGATAAAATATCACATTGGTAAGTCTTTCTCACGCTTTCATAAAGTTTACGGAAAATCTCAATTTTTCCCAAAAACGTGCATGAAAACAAGGGTGATTTTTAATCTTTACAATTTTAGATTCTTTCATGTTAGGTCAATACCATTTTGTTTTCTTATTACATCTGAGAGACTGGTCAAAGATGTTGTATTACTTTATCAAATTATGTTCTAAATCTAATTTTTGTGTGACCTTTGCACAAAGTATGCTAATTTGTGGGTTTTAGAGAAAAATAAGTGGAAATAAATTATGACAAACAAGAGGAAAGAATTTGAAATATTAATTTAATCCTAGTTGAATTGAGAAGTTTTTATGTTGATTAAAATATATTTTATATTTGTCATGACTGTTTATCCATAAATACAAGTTCAGGAAAATGAATTTTGGTTCAACAGAGAAGAATCAAGGGTAAGCTTTCTGGGCCAGGAAAAGAGTGAAGTTCAGATCAACTGACGGTATGCCCTGAGATCTAAACCTCACTTACTGACATAAACAGTATCTCCTAAATTTGAGACTGATGGTGAAATCCAGATATGCCTGAGCCAATTGCACTGCATGCCAGTCTCCTAGGTCCTGAGAAAGACCTTGGTCCTCGGTAGACTACACTGAGACTAAAGCCAGGGGGTCACCTCTGGAGATTGCCCAGTCCTCTCCAACGTTGGGCCCCTCCTCTGACAACCATAGACCAGTCCCCAATTGCCACCGCAAACCTCACCCACTGCTTTGCTCTATCATGCCCTACACTACATTCATTAAATGGAAGCATTCCAGAAACCTCCCCAGAGTCTGGCGCACATGTGTGACTCTGCACCTCACCCTCCCTGTGCAGCCCCATGACAAGAACTTGCACCCAAACCTGGGGCCCTCAGGTAATCCTTTGCCTTGCAACTCTGGTGAGTGCCCCACCTTCATGGGGAATCCCTTCATGCAGTACAGCAGCCTGTGTCCTTCCCTGAGGCTCAGCAGGCATCGTATTCTCCCTATAGCTCACCAGGCTGCTTCTTTAACATGTCGAACACCCTTCCACCTTTTTTCCACCAACCTCACCTCCCCAAGAATGGGAAATATCCTTCACTCCTCTACGCAATCCCAAAATGGCGCCTGCGCCCCTTCTCTTCATACGGGACACACAGGCCCTGCCCCCTAAGGGTCCCGGCCCCTCCTTCTGCTCCACCCCTTAAACTGCTCCACCTGCGCACTGCTTCCAACCCTCATCCCTAGCCACCAGAGGGGATCACAAAGGCGATGTCTGGTTCCCTGGGGCTGTGGCCCCTACTGCTGCCGCCGCTGCTGCTGCTGGAGGAAGCCCCTCTGGGCCTCTACTTCCCAAGCAATGCTTACTGGGACTGGCAGTACTTGGACCAGCCTGACCAGTTGCTCTGTGTGCCTGCCCTGTGAGACACGATGAGACAGGTGCCAGCTTCCAACCGTGCCAGCACCTCCATGGCATCTACCATAAGTCGCTTCAAAGAACAACTGGATCTGTGTGGAGGACACTAGCCTTCTCTACCTCAACACAAGCCTGGACCACGACTCCTGGGAGCAGCTCAGCCTTCAAAACAGTGGCCCCCTACAAAAGATGTCAAGTCCTACACCAATACCGAATCTGCCAATGGGTCAAATGAGGAGGTTCTCGCTTCAGGAATGGCCCCCAAACGTCAACATTGCCCAGCACCAGGATCCTCCAGTAAGACGACCTGGAGAGATATAAAGGATTTCTACAACCAAGCTTGTGCTTTGGCCCTTCCAGGGACCTCCCACCCCATACCAGGGCCAATGCTGGTGGTCCTCCTGTGTGCTGTGTTCACCACCAACTTCCAGGCTACAGTCCCCTAAGTATGAGACCTAGTTCCCAGCCCCCCCTGCTAGTCACAATTGACTGGAATTCCTCCCTTCCTTGCCCCTTTGGCAATGACTCATCCATTTACCCTGTAGTCATCAATGCCATTCACCCTGAGTCTCCCACTGATACCACATGGAATACTTCTGCCTCCTTCCTCTGTCTGCTTTTCTACCTTATCTCCAACTAATTCTTCCTCTGCTCTAATGACCTAAAGACTGACACCATTGACCCATCTTCCTTGTTCTTGGGGTCAATGTTTCCTTCTCCAGAGTCTCTGGGACCTCCTACTTGTGCCGTGACTCATACTTTGTGTCCTGTACCCCCAACTCAACAATTTTGTTTTTCAGCACCTGTGTGCCCACCCCTTACTGAAGTCTGGTTGGGCAGCGATCCCCAGTTTAAGCTTGTGCTTCACCCGCACAGAAAACATGATTTAGAGGCCTCGGCCATCATCGTCATCATTGTGTCTGTGGTTGCTGCATCTCTGCAACTGCCACTGCTTCAATCACCTTGCACAACCAGGTCACCACTGCCCTGCTGTTAATCAACTCACTCAAAATACTACACATGCTCTTGGACAAGCTTCACTTCTTTTCCATGATACCCGTGCTGTCATTGTCAACCTACAGTTCCAAATGGACTTAGTCCTTCAATGTGGTTACCTTTTATAATGTCTGGGGCTCCATTTGGGAGGGATTCACAATGGGCTTGTCCAAGTTAAGTTCATGGACTTGTGGGCTAAATTTAGGGTCACCCTATCTAATAAAAATCCATAAAAATGTCATATGATTGTCAGAAGCCATCAGGTCTAAATAGAGAGGAGGAGATGATGGTAAAATCCAGGTCTGGCTGAGCCAACTGCACCTCACACCAGTCTCCTATGTCCTGAGAGAGACTTGGCAGTCAGTAGACTAAGTTGAGACCTAACAAGTGGTGAGCTAAAGGGCACACCAGGCCAGGAGATTTCCTGGTTCTTCCCACCTTTGGGCCCCTCCTCTGACAACCATAGACCAATCCCTAATAGCCACAAACTCCTCCCATTGCTTGTGCTATATAATGCCCTACAGTGCATTCATTAAACAGAAGCATTCCAGAAACCTCCACAGAGTCTGGTGCACATGCATGACTCTGTGCTTCACCCTCCCGTGTGCAGCTCCACTATGACAACATGAGACCCCCTTCCTTTAATTTTTGCTTAAATTTTCATTTGGTTTTCTGTTCTGTCATAAAAGTACATGTGACAAATACTCTTGATTATTTCTGTTATCTGTGGGTAGACACATGAAGCCTTGGGGATAAGTGCATGAAAGTCTTTCCATCTTATTCCTCTCATCATTTGCAAGTTGATAAGCAGTGTCCTCATTGGAAACTTGAAAACACAATGGTTTCTTAAATAAGACTTAGCAAAAAGGAGTGGATAATCAAAAAAGAGAAAAGTCAGGTGGAGCAGAGTCAGACCTTGACCCACCATTGGTGAGGCACATTGTCATTCCCTCAGCTTTATGTGCTGGCTGCAGTTCATGTATAGTTCAGTGCTATATTCTGTTTTTCATTCCATGGATAATAAAGTGGAACATAAATAAGCTTGTTTGAAAACACCTCCTTCTTCTAAATTGTGTAAGTTTTACCACTTAATTTTCAAACCAGATCTTTATATTGCAATTACTAATTATTAATGTGATGACCTATTAATGGACTCCTAACTTGTTTTAGCAAATGTTTGAACATTTTAACAGTGAAGCTTAATTGTCAACTTGATTGGCCTGGGAGCTGACTAAAAGAATAGGAAAGTACACTACCGGATGGGTCTGGGTGGAACATGGAGGCATGACCATGGGCCTATATATGGTCCCTCGCCCTTTCTTTTCTGTCTCTGTTTCCAGTGTTTGTTTCCAGGCTCCCAAGAGCTAAGCAGCTTTATTCCATCGCACTGCCATTATGTTCTTGCCTTGGAGCCAACTGATCATGGACTGAATCCATAAGAAAATTATAATTTTTTTTCCTTCTGAACACTTAGAGCAGACTGTAAACTATATAGTGCCATTATCATTTTATACATGAATATAAAATTAGGACATAAAATGTGTGAATGACACTAAATTCAGAATTTCCGTCTTCATATTTGATGTTGTTTCCACTAAACCAGAGCATTGCTTACATCATTATCTCACTTGAACTAGGTAATTTTGGGTATGAGAAGAACTAGTCAAATTCTTAGTAACAGCTATCACTGTCCTATTTGATAGTACCACAGAAGGGCAAACCAAATATGTGAAAAAAATCTTATAAAAATTAAAGCTTCTCTTTCTGAATTTCATATAAATTATTGGAATTTTCATGGTGAGCATAACGTGGTTGAAATTTATGTGTGTGTTTAGGGGTATGTGTGTAGGTATTACATCAAAAATGGGATACACGTTCTACTTTTTACTCCAATGATGATATTGTTCAATTATATTGTTCAATTTGTTTTTTATTGACTTACTGGTACATTTTACACATACATTCTGATCACATTGAACACTGAGAATTTGTACCTGTGCATGACCATCTTGATTCTCACTTTCTCTATTCCCCTGCCTTCCCTACAACCCCAAACCCTATAAACAAGCTTTGTTTCCTTTTTTTCTATCAAATTTTTTCTTTCCCTTCTTTACTCAGACTCATGATTATTTGCACTATGCCAAAACCCAACTGGGTTATAAAAACTTTAAGCACTGAGATTTTTCTTAGAAAATATAAAAACAAATGAATTTTCACCAAAAAATGTCCATAGATCTGTATTCCAGTATTAAAGGAACATCCTTGCTATTATGCCAAATGACAATCCCATTATGATACTGTAAATTCTGAGAACATGAGAGAATCTTTGGAAAAGTAAAAACTTCATGTTCTGTAAGTTTTTGAATATACCTGACATTTAAAAACTTAAGATTTTTGTTTTTGAGACAGGGTTTCACTTTGTAGCTCAGGGTGGCCCTGAGCTCACTATGGAGTCCAGGCAAGCCTCAAACTCAGCAATCCTCTTGTCTCTGCCTCCCGAGTGCTGGGATTACAGGCATGAGCCACAATGCCCAGCTAAAAATTAAGATTTTTAAAAAACACACTATTATCTATATTCTGATTAGGAATTATACTGTAGTTATTAAATAAAGCAATAATGACTCATTTTACAAGTAGGATTGTTGTGGCTGTGAATGACTGACAGCTGCAAAATTTGGTGACTATAATGAGACCTCACTATCCCTTAACCCAAAGACCCTTGTTCATTCCCAGATGTGAGAGAACTATCATATTTGTCATGCATCTGCTACAAAAAATACAGATAAATTGACTACTCTGTGGTCCTGTAAATCAAATTCTCCATCCAAAAAAGAGATTAAGTGAATATTTCCTTTTGGAACTATAATGACATTCTAGAGACATGTAAAAACACCACTCAGAATACCTAAATTTAGTCTTGACCTTCCCATTCACACATTACATTTTAGTTCTGTTTTCTGTTAAATAAAATGTTGATTAAAATCTTCTAAGATTGTGAAAATGTCATCAGAAAGTAAATATTATAGTGTGGGAAATCGTCCAATGTTATGTAGTCAAATGAATGATAATTTAAACATAACACCTACAAAAATGCTGCTGAAAGTGACACCCAGACACATTTACCTGAGAGGAAGTCTGTGCCTAATTGTCTTTAGATTTTTCGACAAGTAATTATTATTGAGAAATCAAACCTCAGTTGGCATGAACTGATAGGTGAGAGTCTAACCAGTAAATCACTTTTACAATTTTCCTCCCTCACAGACAGATGTTCAAATATAACATTTGTCCAAAACCTGCATTAAGTTACCATTAATAAGATAAATTCTGCTGCAATATTTGTTTTAATTATTTAAAATGTTATTTAAATATTTATTTAATTGGCTGGAGATTTAGCTCAGTGGTTCCAGCACCAGCTTAGCAAGTATAAGGTCTCTGGTTCGATCCCCAGAAACCAGATACAACAATACTGGCCCTGGTGACTCACACCTACCAGCAATCAGTACCACACACCACAGTGCCAGGTGTAGTGACTCACAGCTGTTATCCCAGCACTTGAGAGGCAGAGGCAGGAGGATTGCTGAGTTTGAGGCTTGCCTGGGCTACTAGTGAGCTAGGGGCAGCTGAACTACAAAACAAGACCCTGTTTCCAAAATAAAAAGAAAAGAAAAAAATTTTAATTGTTTTAATTAATTCTTTGAATGGAAATCAGAAAGAAAGATAAGTGATCTAAGTGACTCTCTTGCACTTTGCAGGTGATTATTCCCAGTCTCCTTGGGAATCCATGAATTTAAACCGGTACCTAGGAATTCTTGAGTGGAGCATGCATGCAGGAGTATGTATTTCTCAACTGCATTTGATGATAGTGTGAGAACCAGTAGAGAAATATACTTTCTAATTTTCATCCAGCTGAGTCCTAACATCAACAGAATTTGGAGTTTAAGTAGCTAGACCAGCTCACTGCTATCTGTCCAGCAAATCATCAAATGGCAAGCGGAGCCCGATCCCGAGCAAGGCAAATACCACACCTTCCAGTGGACAGTAAGGTCACAATGTGCCCTGGGCTAGAATAAACCTCTCTTACCTCTGTGCTTTCTCTTCTTCTCACACGCTGGTGATCTCATTGTATTCGGTGTCACATGGAACATACACCCAGGACCATCTGGTAATTCTAGCAATTTATAATCTAAGGAAAGTACAAAGAAGCAGCATAACATACCGAGTAAGAGCACATACCTAGAAGTATGAACTCCTAAATGTTATTGCTCATTACAGTTTGAAGTAGTAAAATAAATACTGTAAAATAAATACTGATAAATACTGACTTAAGACCTCTTTGCTGTGGTTTTCTCCTGAGTAAAGTGTGGTTAATAATAGTACTTATCACATTAAGTAATAATGTATGCAAAGTTCTTTTTGTTTTTAAGTAAGAAAATATAAACATTATCCAGAATGTCATTTTGAAGGCTTTTATCTTTGACATAGTTCACTAGGCAACATTGTACATCAAATTATTAATATGTACAATGCTCTACTTATGAAATTGTAAAGACATGGTTTCAAAATTAACTGTACTATGGCCGGGCGTAGTGGCTCACACCTGTAATCCCCGCACATGGGAGGCAGAGACAGGAGGATTGCTGAGTTTGAGGCTTGCCTGGGCTACATAGCGAGCTCAGGGCCAGCCTGAACTAGAAAGCGAGACCCTGTCTCAAAAAAAAAAAAACTGTACTACGAATGGCATGTTTATTAATATTTAGGCACGTTTAGTTTTTCATACTTATGAGGTAATGCCCTTATGAGGTAACGCCCACATATATTAGCCATATATATAATATATATATTATATATATAATATATATTATATATATATATATACTAGCCAGCCTTGTTTCTAGACTAAATACACAGGATTATATATCTTGCTTAATATGTCTTGTGTACTCCTTACTGAAAAATCTATACAATTACTAAAGTGATGAAGTGCTTTAGCCATGCCGCAGTTACCTTAGCAACTTGTTGGAATGTGAATTATAAATAACTGTTTCATGTATATTCTGAGTCAAAATTTTTTAAATGATTGCGTCACATAGGCTTCTCTAAAATGACCTGAAGATCTCATTTTTGCAATTTTCCTTTATCAAATCAAATCAACTTAGGTATGAGTGCCATTAACACAGTCTTCATTTCCTTATTTAAAAATAACGTTACTCAGTTTTAAAGAAATGAATTATATTTTATGTATTTATTTGTTGAAAAAAGTAATACTTATCATTCTCTTGTGCTAAGAAGAATGTCCTAAAAGAAAGAAATAAAATAGTGACAGAATGATTCCTGCCCTGATAAGATTAGATTCTTTTGTAGAATATAAAAAAAGGAAACAAAGCTCATGTATTTAGGGGGTGGGGGATTGTGGGGTGATTAGGGGAATGGGAAAAAATGAGAATTATTGTGCCATATACTGATACAAATTCCCAGTATTGAGTGTGATCCTGATGTGTATATACAGTGTACCAATAGAGATAAAAACAAACTAGAATATAGAAAAAAAGTCTCAGATATGTTTTTAAATGTTATTCAAGGTAAAATCACAGAACATGACTTGGACTTAGAGTGTTTTTCAAGGGGACTAGTTTTCTATTAAGAGAATGGATCAGAAAAAGTTCTCTGGAGTAATGATGTTAACCACGTATCATGTCAAAATGAAGATGGGAGGTCCTCTTGGGGAGAATTACTCCAGGCAGAGAACGAAGACGCTAAAGGTCTAGAAACAGGATGAAGATGCATGCAGCAAGAGCTTAGTGTGACATGGGGGATCTTGTGAGAGTTAGCACAAGTTGCTCTGGTTGTATGTATATAATGTATGGAGAGCAACAGGAATCAAGGAAGGAGCGGTGCGCGTGGGGTGTCAAGAACAGTCAGAAAAATAAAAATGATGGCAACACAGGCAAGGATCATAAACAAGGGACAATAATTAGGATTTTTTTTCAAGGTATACCTGGAAAAGAGAATTCATAGGTTTTGAGGCCTTTGTGGATCTGGGAGCACAGGATCTCTGGAAGCTTTATTTACAGATGGCAGTGCACACTGTTTTCTGGAGAAAATTCCATTGCCTTGCAAGTGCTTGACATTGACATTGAAGGTCATTTCTCCCAGTTCCTCAGCTGTACATGAGCACTCCTTACATCCCATTTAAAGTGGTCATTTGGTCCTTTTTAACACAATTGTAAGAATCTCTTTAATTTTTCATATGTGTAATCTAAAATTGGCTACCTGATTCTCATCTTGAAACAGGGCCCAGAACAGAATCATGATTTTTCTTATAACTCTTACTTCTTCATACAATACGTTTTATATAAGATGGCTTGGTAGAGCACTATGAACAAATAACTTGGCTACTTGCAAATACTGCATTTTATAAACTCCTTTAAAAGTCACCAAGCATCTTAGAATAAATTTGAGATATCCTATGCTAAAGACATATTTTAATTTTTATTAGAACACTGAATCTAAAGCATATTCTATCATAGAAACCTTACTACATCTTTTTCTTCTTAAATTGAATGCTTTATTGGTACATTTTGTATACAGCTCCCAATCTCACTTAACATTGGGGAATTTGTACCAGTACATGACACAAGTTCTCACTTTTACTCATATCCCTATCCACCCACAACCCCCTATATGCATATTCTTTCTTTTTCTTTCCAAATCATATTTATTCTTTTCCCTCATTACTTTCCCCTTCCACATTCCCTTTGAATACTTCCTATTTCACAAAATCTATCATACAATTCTATAATTCATTTATATCTACAGGTTCTTATACCAGAAAAAAAGATACGGTATTTACATAAATGAATAAAACTTGTCATTCTTTATGGCTGAGAAATACTCCATATATATATATGTATATATGAAGATGCATATGCACACACACACACACACACACACACACACACACACACATCTTCATTTCCAGTCTCTCCAGTTGATGGACATCTGGGTTGTTTCCAGGATTGGGCTATCACAAACTGAGCTGCCATGACTACATCTCTTTTTTAGAATGTGAGATCTGTGAGTATTTCAAAAAACGAGTGTATGTGTCATTGTATTGGGAATGGTGAAGGAGAGTCTGTGACCATTTCATATCTCTGAACCTGAAATGACACCTAGATCCTCAAGCAGTGCCGACTACCTTTCTATGAATAGACTGTTTCAGCAATAAGATCCAAGATTATGGCGAACTATGTTTAAAAAACACCTTACATTACTTCATGTAACTTGGACTCTGTTTCTTTTGAGGCAATTTAAGACTATGTGAAATGTGGTTTTATCATACCACATCATGGAACAGAATAAACACAGATGTCTCCTCCAGGGACAGTTGCCAAGACAATTCTGTCTTTGTAGTTGATGTCTGTAAAACAAAAACAAAAAACCCAGGCTAGATTTTGCATTCCTTTTGAGTTTCAAAAGGAATGAAGTGATTAAATTATTTGCATTCTTCATTCAGTCCTTGTTTTTATGGCAATCGCTCCCTACAGGAGACATCTGTATCCATTGTATGTTTTGAGCTAAGGCACCGATGGAGTCTGAATAAAAAAGAAAACCAAACAGAGAAACTTGAAACCACCCTCTTCTCAGCTTTATATTAGGCTATGAATACAAATGTTTTGAGTATAATGACACTAGAAGTTTTTAATTCATTTAAAATGTATTTCACTTACCCCAATAAAATAAATATTTTAGAAGTAAAATATGCCTGTATTATTTGAAGAACCAACCCCTCTCCTATTTAAAAAGTATGTTCACTCACTGCTTCTTAGACAGTATAGTCAGATTCTTCATTCTTTTTATACATTATAAATTTTCTTAAAAATAATCAGCTAAAAAATCTATTATTCCTATTACACATAGCTAAAGAGAAATCGGGAGCAGTGAGAGATGTGCTACAATTAAATCACTGCAAGAAAATAACAAATACTGTTTTCAAATACCCTTTTAGAAAAGAAACCAATTCACAGGCTGGAGATTTAGCTCAGTGGTTCCGGTGCCTGCCTTGCAAGCGCAAGGTCCTGAGTTCGATCCGGGTAACCACATACAATGCTGGGCATGGTGACTCACACCCACCAGCAATCAGTACCACATACCACAGTGCCGGGCATGGTGGCTCATGCCTGTAATCCCAGCACTCGGGAGGCAGAGACAGGAGGATTGCTGAGTTCCAGGCTTGCCTGGGCTACATAGTGAGATGAAAAAAAGAAAGAAAGAAAGAAAGAAAGAAAGAAAGAAAGAAAGAAAGAAAGAAAGAAAGAAAGAAAGAAAGAAAGAAAGAAAGAAAGAAAGAAAGAAAGAAAGAAAGAAAGAAAGAAAGAAAGAAAGAAAGAAAGAAAGAAAGAAAGAAAGAAAGAAAGAAAGAAAGAAAGAAGGAAAGAAAGGTCAGATCTTAACAAGCAAAGTACACATACCTCACACAAATTCTACTTAGGTTTTTAAAAAATTCTGCCTAGAAAATATCACTCTGCTCCCTAAATATGTAAGAGATTACCATTACATGTAAGTGTATCATAACTTTTAGAATCTTGTGTTTTGCTTATGCAGCATATACACACAAAAATGAGGCGATAGTAAGAAACAAGAAAGAATGGCAACTGAAAATCTTCCCAGACTGAGTGCTATTAGAAACATAAGATTTACTAAGTCATAAATAGCTTATATTCTCAAGAATGTTAGTCATCGTAAATATTTGGTAGTCTGGCTCCTTTCTAGTTATAAAGTTGGAAACAATAAAGGGAACTATCCCAAATAGTTCAACAATAGGAACAAATCCAAATACAATACTAGTTCTTGACAATGTAGAATACTGAAAACAAATGTAGTGGTAATGCAGCAGAATAGTATTTGATTTTGTAAGTCAGTCATTCAGCTATTTCATAAGCACCTACTATGTAACAAGAATCTTGCTAGAAATTAGAAAAATAAATGTAAACATATTATACTTGCTCACTGAGTTCAGAAATGACTTTGTCTAGAAGTCAGCTATCTAAACACTGCAATAGTCAATGGTATAATAGATGTCTTAAGATAGGTAGTTTGGTGAGAAACATGATTAAATCAATGAAGAAAGTCAAGGACTTCTTAACAAAAATTATTTCTGCTTGGATGTCTGGACAGATGGATATTATTTTCAAAAATAAAGCAATAATTGACTTTTCCAATGAATTGTTTTAAAAAGATGATAGCTACTACAAGTGATAGCAGTATTAATAATCAGGAAAATAGGAAATTGGAAAATGTTAACCATAGTCCTTCAACAGGTCAGGAAGTAACACAAGTTAAAGGGACTAGTAGTGCTAAAAGTTAACATTTGCCAATATACAATACTCTTTTAAGAGTATGCATGGAACATGTGAAACAATTTCTCTTCCTCAATTAATTTTTAAAAACTCTTTCTCTATTTTTGATATGTATGTATAATTCCTTCTTAAAATATTAAGGCATAGAGAATAAAATCAGTGCAAACTCTAATATCATCTCTATTAGGGAGTCAGAAAATTATGAGAAGCTGGTTACCATCTAAGTAAAGAAGAAACCAACTATAGCCAGGCAGATGAGTAAAACGATCTTAGGCATAGGAGAAATTGCAGACATAGGTAACAGGTTTACAATTTTCTTAAAGTATACATACTACTGTTGTTTAGGAGTGAAAATTGTACAATGCAATTTTTCAGATTAGTTTTCAAAAGGCAGAAATTTAGTGACCTGTGAAAAAGATTTAAAACAGTGTAGTTTATATTTTTATATACAAATCCAAACACAGCACTTTATCTTTTATATTTTTATGGTAAGGGTCATGGTTCATCATAATGTTATTTTTAATTTTGCTATATGTAGTTTCTATATTTCAAAAGATATAATTAGTTTTAGAAGCAGTGTTCTGTTGTGTTTTAGAAGTCATAAAGAAATAACCTTCTTGAAGATGCTGCATTTGGGTTTACTAAATTATCATTGCATGTGCTAGTAGAGCACTGACTATATTCTAAACTGTCCATCCAATTATGGCAATTATGAGCATTTATACTTATTTCCCGCTCTGGTTGCCAGCTGACAATGATTGAGTTCTAGTTAATGCAGAACAATTTTTTATTGTCTCACAGGTAAATAAAACATACACAACCAGAATATTTGATGTAGCATTGGTTTCTTTAAGAATGATACAAGAACAGGAGGTATCCCATTTAGTAGTTTAGTTCCTTTTAAAACTTAGCTCATTTTATCAAGATAATCTCATGATAATAAAAAATTAAGCATATACAAGGACAACAGGTGAAATCAATCATAAGTGAGACTGTGTTTGAGCTGACAAAAAATGATGTAAAAATATAGAGAGAAATTCTAAAAGTCATTGAGTAAATACAAACCAATAAAAATGGGCAAAGTCATGTGCAGAGATTTCTCAGAAAGAAAATAAGACTTTCTAACATACATATAAAGATATCAAGAATGAATCATAATTGATCATAGCTAATGCAAAGTAAGTATATATAATATATATTTTTACATATATATGTAAAATACAAGTCCCAAAGGATTGTGTAACACAGTTATTTTTCCGCAAAATTCAACAAATATGAAAACTAAATTGTCCCCTGGTATAGACATACATTCATAAAATGGACAATGAATGGTGAACATAGCATTTAAAATAATGCTGGAGGAAAATAAGAAGATAGGAGAACATATGGTAGATGTAAATTATATTCAAGATCCTAACTTCTGTTATGGTTAGTTGGTTTATGACTACCTATTACAAAGCAGTTTAAGTGATTACATTTTTAAGCGATTATATTTTTAAAAAAAATAATTTATGTGTAGAGCAAAGAAAAAATTGTTTCAGAAACCAACAATTAATATGAATACAATTCTGTAAGATTGTGATCTTATTTTCAGATCTTCAATTACAGAAACATGAGACTGTGTTGAATATTCTCGATCAAGTATACACATTTATCTAAATTTCTATTATATGACTGATATTTCTGTCAAAGAAGCAAAAGAATGATTTATGGTAGTCAAGATGCTGTATGTTAAATATATTTCTCGTATATAATTGCAATATAGTGCCTTTTACAAAATTGTTTGCAGTGCTAAAGACCAACTGTAAGACTTACCTAGGCAAACTCTCTACTGTTGAACTACACTCATCTTTCTACTTTAATCTTCCAAGATCTCCCTATCTCTCCTCGCCTGTCTGCTGTTGCCCTGATAACACAGGGTGCCAAAAAAGTAGATTTCAGATCTCAGGTTATTCTTTCTTTCCAGATTCCAGATTTTAGGTCTCTTTCTTTCCCTCTCCCTCCCTCCCTTCTCTCTTTCTTCTGTTTCTTTCTGTCTGTTAACTGTGACCAAGGATATGTTATTTTGCTTGGAGGCAGTAATCATTTTATTATGTTTATATATGTAAAGTTATATTCTATATCTTCAATACATTTAATAAAACTCTATGCTTATAATCAATTCCTTTTTGGGTGATTTAGTTTGTTACATATTTCACATACTCAACCACTTACCTTCACTTAAATTGCATAGCCAATTATTGGTGGAAAATAAGAACTGACACAGGGTTCAAGTTCATAGTCTCTTTGATTATAACTTCACCTACCATGTAAGACTTTGTGTTTTGTTTTGGATTTCAGCAATTTCAACTATTTTGAAAACTATAATTGTGTTGGTAAAAAAAAGAGGAAATAAACTCATATATATATATAGGGTGTGGGAAATTGTAGGGTGGGTAAGGGAATGGGAAAAACGATAAGTGGTGTCATATACTGGTACAAATTCTCAATGTTGAATGTGATCATGATGTGTATATAAAATATACCTATTTCACAATTTAAAAAAAAATTAAAAAGAAAACGAAAGGAAATTAACGGTTTGCAGAATATTATTGGTCAGTTTGGGCAGGAGGCTAATGCAAGTGCTACTCTCTTATTTACACAAGAGAAACAGCTCATCATTTTCTTAAAGAGATTAATAACAATATAAAATAAGAAAAATTCAGGCACACAGCATTTCTAAGTTTTTAAAAATGTAATTCTTTGTTGGTACCTTTTATATACAGCTCACAATCACACTCAACATTGGGGAATTTGTATCAGTATATGACAAGAGTTAATTCTCATTTTTACCCGTATCCCTACCCACCCCACAACCAGCATTTCTAAGTTTTAACATGTGTTCTTTTTTCTTTAAAAAAGTTACCGTACTGGACAAGTGGGTCACTGCTTTCTTGAAATTTGTCAACACAGTCGGCAACTGAGTCGATCACTTTGCTGCTTTATCTTCCCACTAAGAACACTTGTGACTTGGCACTCTTTCAGAAAGACTTACATTCATCTTACTGTCAGCACACTTCTTGGAACAGAAGCTATACTTTGTCTTCTTGATGTTTGTAAAGCTTTACAAAACCCAACAACAACTGGCAGAGGATGATGGCAAGTTATACAACATTCAACTAAATGATGAAATGTGTCAGTGATATTTTATGTTGTGTTCTTCTCTTTAGAATAAAAATTTTGCAAGAATTTCTTTAGCATTTCATTCTATTAAGAGATAATTCTGGATAATTATATGAGAAAAGAAATTACAGAATCCTTTCATTGGTTAAAATATTTTGAAAGCCATACATTTTCAAGCTGATGAGTTTACTGTTATACTTTTCTGTACTAATAGCAATGCTTTATTTGGCATCATTGCATGAAGATTTCATTGCTTAACTAACAGATTATATTTTTCAAATAATCAGATTTATTAATGAAATATTTTGAAATCTACTTTTCACACTCAGAAAACATACAAAATCAAGACCTTCTAAAGCATTAGCATTTTCACTATGTAGGTAAGATTAGACAAGTAAGGTAAAAACTATGTAATTTGAGACTAAAGAATACAAAAAGTAATTAGAAAAATTTAAGAATAATAAGATATCTATGTTATTCATCTTTCCATCACTGAGACACAATGAATGAGACTCACAATTTAAAGGAGAAGAGATTTAATGTGATTCATGATTTCAGAGAATTAGTCCATGGTTGGTCCATGAATAACTGGCTAGAAAGCTGAAACATATGGTGGAATGGCCTGTGGAGCAAGGACAGTTAGTTCATGGTGGCCTGAAAATAGATGTTATGGTTCAGATGTAAAATGTCCTCTAAAAGTCTCATGTGTTCAATGGCTGGGTTTTTAAGTGATTGGAACATTGGGACACTATATTCATCAGCCAATTAATCCATTAATGAGTTCATGTGTGGATGTGCCCAGTTAGGAGACACGGGTCCCAAGGGAAATTGGGTACTTCTTGTCCCCAGCTCTTCTTCTGTACAATGGGTAGCTATCCTCTGCCATGTCCTTCTACCATGCCATTTCTGTCAAACATGGATTGAACCCATTGAAACTTGAGCAAAATAACGTTTCCTCCTTTAAGATTTGGTTGTCATGCATTTTGTCTCAGTGACCAAAACATGACTAGTACTGCAGAATAGAATAACAGTGCAAAAGTAAAAGGATTAGAGACCAGACACCGTTTCTGGAACATGGCTCCATGGTCCACACTAACTCACCCAGAAGGATGACCCACCAATTCCCTTGGCTGCGGCCAAGCCAATCAAGTTGAAAAACTTAAGCTTAACTCTCACAATACCTATAAAATAATTTTGAATTAATGAATTTAAGCCAAAAATAACACACAGCAGAGAATGGAGAGCTTCTAAATTTAACATTCATTTTCTCCTTAGCCACCAATAAGAGATCACTAATAATCACGTGGACATATTGGCATATAACCAAAAGAGAGCAGCTTCCTCATACAGTTCGGTGATAAAATGTCTAAAGTCTAAGTAAAAATATATAGCAGAAGTGTTCTTCAGGCTGCCCTCTCCCCTTCCTTTATCTTAATTTATTTGACCACTGGAGCTTCGGATCACAAAATGACCTTGGGAAAGGAGGCCACCATGAGCGGCTATTCCTCTGCCAGGGCCCTTTTCCATTCTTCCTGCTTTGGAGCCACTGGGCTACAGGCTGAAATCTTCACAAACTGTGAGCCAAAATAAACCTTTCTTCTTTTTAATGTGTGACTTTTGGGTATCTTGTCCCAGTGAAAAGCAAAGTGACTAAAACATGTATAATTATAATATATAATTCCCATAATTCCATGGTATTTTGGTTTATTTTATTCACACTCATTTAGCTCTTCCTTCAACTTCATATTCTCAAATATGAAGTATTTGAGAAATACTGGAGAAACCAGATTTAAACTTTTGGAAGCTTTTTTATAATCTCAAAGTTTAAAGAATCTAATTTTCCCATATTCACAGACATTTAAAAAGATATGCATTTATACTTGATTTATACAGCATTGCTGTACTTTATTTATGCATTTGTTTATTTGTAAACATGGGATTAACCCTAGTCATGGGCTTGCTGAGCTACCACCATAGACACATTTAAAATTTTCTTTTGCTGCTGCCTAATACTTACTTTGATCTTTTATGTGTTCATTTGTACTTATCACAGTGAATCTGTTTCAATTATCTTTTATAACTATTCACCAGCACAAACAAGACAAAACAAGTGTAAGGTCAAGGTGTCAGACATGGAGTGGTTGGGGAACTTTCTACTGGCTTTCAGAAAGTGGTGATCTTGACACTGCTTCATGTTTGTGCACATACACTGCAGTATCTCCCCGTGATTCCTGACTGCTTTATTTATAAGAGCTCTGTTCAGAGTGGATTTAGGGCAGCCTTCGGTTTTTCCCTTTATCTTTCTTGCATCTGTAAAAGACTTGTCTCCTAACAGAGTCACATTCTGAGGTACTAGGATTTAGTCATTGCTTAATCTTAAACCTCAATGTCAGTCTGCAGTCGACCTAGTTCCCTTCTTAATGTTCCTGTCCCATTCTTACATCTCCTAAAATGGCTTACAAAGCAGCATTAATCATATTTCCATTGCTGTAACAAAATATCTAAGAAAAACATAAGGAGGAATTGTTTCTTTCAGCTCACAGTTACACTCTACAGCTGTCAGCTGTGTCAACTAGTACATCTGATGGGGTATGGACCAACGGTATTTTCCAAGTGCTTACTGTCCCAGCCAATGACTTGGTCAAGACAATTCATAGATGGGAAAGATTACCATTTATTTCACAGCAAAAATAAGAACAAGAAAAGAAAAGGAGAAGTGAAAAAGAAATATAAAAGTCCTCAGCTAGAGAAAGGTGGTTTGAAAGAAAAAGAGAAGACTTGTTCCACCAATAGAAAAGAACACTGCAAGAGGTCAGTGGTGGCAAAGTTCATTGCTGCCGTTCTTCTGGTTTCCTCTGTCTGCTGGTCCAGTTCATCCTACTTGACCCCAATTTCCTTGTCCTAGAAGATTGAAGCCGGTGGTGGGTTTGGCATGTTCTTGTATTAGAAGATTGGTACCCTTGACAGGGCTTGATTGACTCCATGTCAGGCTCAGGTGTTGCTGTTCTGCATCCATGCTTAATAAAGTCCCCTATTGGTAGGTCCTGCCCAGTTGCTCCAACCACTCTATCAGGGACTAGTTCCTTGGCTCTGCTGTTTTCAGTGGGACACTGATGGCACAGTGTCCCATGTGATAGTACAGCAGAGAGAAACTACTGACATCATAGCAGGGAACAAAAGGAAAGGGAGGGAAGGAAGAAGAAGAAGAAAAGAAGAAGGAGAAGGAGAAGAGGAAGAGGAAGAAGAAGAGGAAGAGGAAGAAGAAGAAGGGGAAGGGGAAGGGAAAGGAGAAGAGGGGGAAGGGGAAGGAGGAAGGGGAAGGAGAAGGAGAAAGAAGGAGAAGGAGAAGAGGAAGAGGAACAGGAAGAGGAAGAAGAGAAGAAGAGGAAGAGGAGAGGAAAGAGTCCCTGTCTTCTTTCCAAAGGAATTTCCTCAATTACCTTATTTATTTTGACTAAAATACTTCTCTGAAAGGTTTCATGGCTCTTGATAGTGCTAAAAACAAGTGAACTGCACCTCTAACCCATGGCCCTCTGAGCAACATTTCTAAATCATAACAAGTGTTCATCTATCTTCTTGTGCAGCCTTACTGATGCTCCTACAGCATTAATGATGGTTTTTGAGAGTCAAAACAAAAAACAAAATACAAAAAAAAAAAAGCTAGCAAAATGTAAGAGTCAGACAAAGGAGCCAAACAAGCCCAAAGGAGGAAAGATAACCTCTTTAACAAATGCAAAAATGAAAAAAAATGGGCTTTAATCTGCCAAAGACTAAAGCTAGATCTCTCTTTCACCATGTGCTAAACTATAATCTCAGTAGATTAGAGACCTAAATATTAATACAGAAATTCTAAACCTGCTGGTTTAGATAGTACTCCTGGACACATGAGCTTAGGGAAAGATTTTATGAATAAAGCTTCTATTGCAGAGAACTAGTAGAAGAAATCAACAAATAGGATCATCCTCATCTCAAAGGGCTATTATCCTCTTTCACCATGTGCTAAACTATAAATAAAGCTTCTATTGCAGAGAACTAGTAGAAGAAATCAACAAATAGGATCATCCTCATTCTCAAAGGGCTATTATCTAGAAATATAAAGAGCTTAAAAATTAGCCCCCCAAATCTAAACACCCAATTAATAACTTGGCATCTGAAATGAACAGACATTTTTCAGTGGAAGATGTAAAAGCAGCCAAGAAGCATATGAAGAAATGCTCAACATCACTGGTTATTTGAGAGATGCAGATAAAAACAACACTGAGATTTCATCTCATTCCAGAAAGAATGTCTGCTATCTTGAAATTAGCCAGCAACAAATGCTGGTGAGGCTGTGGAGAAAAAGAAACCCTTCTCAACTGTTGGTGGGAATGTAGACTGGTACAACCACTGTGGAGATCAGTGTGTAGATTCCTCAAAAAATTAGGATTAGAGGCCCCATTTGACCCTGCTATCCCCCTGCTGGGGATATACACAAAATAATTACAAGATTCTTATCACAGAGACATATGTGCACACATTTTTGTTTGTTTGTTTGTTTTGTTTCATTTTTTAGACAGGGTCTTGCTTTGTAGTTCAGTCTGGCCCTGAATTCACTATGTAGCCCAGGCAAGCCTCAAATTTAGCAATCCTCCTGCCTCTGCCTCCCAAGTGTTGGGATTACAGGCATGAGCCACCACATCTGGCATTGTGGTACATGGTGCTGATTGCTGGTGGGCATGAGTCACCATGCCCAGTATTGTATGTGGGTTACTGGGGACCCCAGACCAGGGACTTTGTGCTGGCTAGGCAGGTATTGGAACCACTGAGCTAAATCTCTGGCCTGCACACATGGTTATAGCAGCTCAGTTCATGACAGCTAAATCTTGGAACCAACCCAAATGCACATCAACTCTAGACTGGATAAAGAAGATGTGGGGGTCTTTTGTTGTTGTTTTTAAATTATAAAATGGAGTATTACTCTGCCATAAAAATGATAATTGTGAGTCATTTAAACTCAAATAGACATATGTTAAGGACAAACTCATAAGTGAAATAAATAAGTCATAGATATGTAAATAAATCTTTTATCTGGTATGAGAAGCTGCAGATGTAAATGAGTTCTAGAGATATGCATGATATTGTGAAATAGAAAATATTCAAAGGGAAATGGGACTTAGGAGTAATGAGGGAAAAGAAAAAATGAGATGATAAAAAAGGAAACAAAATTTGTGCATATAGCAGCAGGAGGAAGTAAGGTGAGTAGGGGAATGGGCAGAATGAGAGTCAGGTCATGTCATGTACTGGTACAAATTCTCAATGTTGACCATGTTTGTGATGTGTATATATAATGTAGTGATAAAGATTCAAATAAAAAAATTAAGAGTCAGAATTCACAACTTATCTGTATAATTTCACAGTCTGCAGCCTAACCACTAGCAGAGATGCATGTGTCTAGAAATAGACTGTTTCTGAACAGCCCATTACCATTACTATTGAGGTGAATTGGAAATTCCTTGACCTTGCAAGTGAACTCACTCATGTGAACTCATCTAGTTGTTTCCTAGATGAACAGTCTGCCTTCATCTTCCAATTGATATTGAGTCCTTTTTTAAGTTTTAAAATTAAAAGAAACATTTGAGCCAGGGCAGAAGTAAACCCCTTCTATTGCTTGTTTTATTTTTTTTCGAATGTGTAGTGGAGAACTGGGTTTTGAAATTTTGTACGACAGCTTATGGCCACCAACTGACAGACTGAAACAGCTTAAGAAAACAAGCACAACTTCCATGTGTAAGAAATAAGGTTGGCTAAAGTTGTAAAAAGAAAGCATTTATTATGTTTTTACCATATTACCTTGTCTGATTTCCTACCTTGTCAAAAAATGTCAAAAAATAGTCACCAGGGCATCCACTTATCTTAGGAAGATGCCAAGTGGTAAATCACTGACACTTAAATTGTTTCTTCAGGAAAACACTTCAACTGCTTAGAAAGGTATTTATTCCAGTTTCAACTTTGCTCCCTATTTATTTTGTTGTTGCAGGCATTTTGAATCAAAAAAGCTAGAATGGTGACAGAATTTTAAACAAGTGACTTAGTTGTAAATACATCGTTGTTATTTAAAATCATAGTTTAAAGGTGGTATTGGTTAATACTTGAACACAATAGCTTGTGTGTTTAAATTGTTTCTGTATTGAAAGGCAGTGAGATTTTGAGGAAAACAATTTAATTTTATCATCAGTTGAATGATGGTAATCTTAATTCATGGATTTATTAAATTTAAATGAGAAAATGTATACATACAATTAGTACAGTGAATGGTACATGAGATTCTCATTTATTTCTACTGCCATTTGTCCTTCTCTCTCTCTCCACTGTCTATGCAGTTTTGGCTTAGGCAGATTGGGATGAACAGCAAGGCCAAATCTTACAGATTTTACAGTTAAACAGAATCCTCTTGTGTACTTTAAGAATTTGGGCTGTCTTTAGATAGAATAGGTTCAAACCTTCCCCCTACCACTTAAGGAGCTAAACAGATGTGACCAAAGTACTTTGGCCTTTCTGTAACTGTTTTATTGCTTATACAGTAGACCCTCGACTTATGAACTCGATCATTTCCCAAGGGCAGACTATAATTAAGTCAATACAGCTGAGATTTGACATTTACCTGGGTATAGGCTCTAGATAACAAGGGGCAGAAGAATTTTCTATTAGCCTAATGAATCCAAGTAGTTTGGATGTCAGGCCAGTCACAACTTGAAGATCCACTGTATAATGAAGATTATGCCTAATGGTATGTTGTTAGTATTAAATGAATCCAGAAATCTGCTTATTTCAGGATATATCTGGTATGTAAGAGGTGTTTGGCAAAGATTTGTTACTGCAATTTACCAGAAACTTTTTAGTTATTGTACAGGAGTAGATTTTAAAAACAGACTGCCATAAATCAGAAACCATAATAGGATGAAAATAAACAGTAATTTCAAGGAATTAAATAAAAGTTCATCAATAACAGCTCTCTTGGTCTTTCTTTTTCTGTATTACACATGTCCCTGCAGCTTTGAATATATATCTCTGAGTAAAGCATACCTTGTTCTTCACAATGTTGGTAAGGTTCAATTATAATACATCTGTATTTTACAATCCAAAATTAAACAGACTGACCTTTTCCAGGAAGTCGTGCTTCATAGACTCTGATTCTATCCATTATCACTAGGTCCTAAACCAGAGTCATCCTACTAAATGCTTCAATGATGCACCTCTCCCTCTTAGGAACCAGGAGTCTATTAGTGCATGAAGGCTCCACTTGACAAGGACATTGGACTTGTGACCGCCTGTTATGCACTGAGTACTGAGCTCTCCTCCCTAAATTCATATCCTGAAGTTGTAGCCTCTAAGGTAGTGGTATTTGCAAGAGGTGTTGTGAGAGCTTTGGGAGATAATTAGGGTTAATAGGATAGAGGGTGTGGCCTCCATAAGAAATCCCTGGTTTCACAAAATGTAGTATAAGGACCTCATTCTTTCTCCTCCTTGCCTACCTGTTCTCCTGTGCACTCATGAGGAAAGGGCAAGTGAAGATCAAGGCATCTGTTTTCAAGCCAGAGACAAATTTCTGTGCTTTCATTTCAGATTTCTAGTTTTCAGAATGGTGAGAAATAAATGTCTACTGTTTTAGCCACCCAGTGTATGGCATTTTGTCACAGTAGACAAAGCAAGGACACTTCACAAGATCTTATAAAGCTTATAAAGAGAATGACTAAGCAAACAAATTGGAGGGCAAGTTCTCCAACGCTTTCTTTTTTGTCTTTTTTTTTTTTTTTTTTTGAGACAGGGTCTCCCTTTGTAATTCAGGCTGGCCCTCAGCTCACTATGCAGCCCAGGCAAGCCTCAAACTCAGCAATCCTCCTGTCTCTGCCTCCCCAGTGCTGGGATTACAGGCGTGAGTCACCATGCCCGGCACTGTGGTATGTGGTATTGATTGCTGGTGGGCGTGAGTCTCCATGCCCAGCATTGTATGTGGTTACCAGGGATCGAACTCAGGACCTTGAGCTTGCCAGGCAGGCGCTGGAACCGCTGAGCTAAATCTCCGGCCCTCTCGAACGCTTTCTAAACTTTATTAATCAAAAAAAAAACTTCAAAAGAGATTCCTGTATTATCCTTTTTTCTGTACGACTTCTCAAAATATTCTTCCTCTTTCCTTTTGAAAGTTGAAACTGTCACATAGTCCCCAAATAAAAAAGAAACAAAAATGTTCTTCTTTCCCCTTGATCCCACCTGCTTATTTACCCTGAAACGTCAAACAGTTTTTTTAATATCTGGTTGAAACATCTTGTTATAGGTTATTATTTTCACCTAAAACTATAATGGCGAACTTTCATATCAGTATGTAGAGAACATTCTTATTCTTGTCTTATAGCAACTTAGTCTCCTGTGGTATAGCTGTATCTGTGCCATAATATTTCACTTAAAAAGGAGTTTGTGATAACAAGGTACAGGAAACGATAACTCCATTTCTTTGGCATGTTCCTATTCAATGCCATCCATGTTCCAGGGCTCTCATTATTTGAAAAACTGTGATTATAGCACATCATGAGGTTAATCATCAACAAACTTTTAGGTATACAAGCCATTATTGTGAGGTAGAGACAGATGTTTTACAATATGCTTCTAAAATTAATTTATTTTACATAACTGAAACTTTGTTATGCATTCTTATAATTTTTCACATAAAACTATTAACCTGAAATAGACAGTGAAATGTTTTCTGTAATCATACACTTTTTTTTTTTTTTGTTTGACACAGGGTCTCGCTTTGTAGTTCAGGCTGGCTCTTAGTTCACTATGTAGCCCAGGCAAACCTCGAACTCAGCAATCCTCCTTCCTCTGCCTCTTGAGTGCTGAAATTATAGGCGTGAGCCACCACGCCCTGCACTGTGGTATGTGGTATTGATTGCTGGTGGGCATGAGTCACCACACCCAGCATTGTATGTGGTTACTGGGGATTGAAGTCCGGACCTTGCACTTGTGAGGCAGGGGCCAGGACCACTGATCTAAATCTCTGGCCCTAATATACATTCTTTATGGTGTTACCTCTTTTCAAGAAAACTTGTAACTCATTTATTTATGATAGTAACAATGCCACAAACCACTGTCATATTTTAATACATAAGAAATGAAACCCTTGCAAAATTCTTATATACTGACAAGAATGCATAAATCGAAAGATATAAAATTCAAAATTTGACATATTTTTAAAAAGCATTAAAAATGTAAATTCCTAAAACAAATAAATTCCTTTAACCTTGAAAAATTAAAAACGTGCGATGTGGTTATTTGAAATGTGTAAAATAGTTAACAGTGGTTTCAGTGTCAGATGTTGGTTCCACGTTAAAAAATATGGCAAAATTGCTTTCTTGTCTTAGGTAAATTTTCATAAATTTCAATCTGTAATGTAAGGTTATAAACAATCAATCATGATAATATACATAAATAGCATCATACAGCCACTCTTCAGTAAATGGTAGCTTTCATTATTACTTACCTCATTGTATGTATTTGTTTTATTCTCTGCAGTATTAGATTCTGTGCTTTACATTGGGAAACAATGTATGTGACTCTGCCCTCACTTTTAAAGTTTATGGTGTAAAAGAATAACTTTAAAACAAAGCAGTTCATCAATAAATTAAGTGCTATGTTTCAGAGAAGCAAAAAGTATTCTGAAAATACATTATATTAAAGTAATAATCTTGAAGAAATAAAGGTTTGAAATAGTCTCATTGGAAGATATATATGTCTCCTTCAGTTTGCTTCTCTTGAAGATTATGGACAAACATAAAACATTAGAAACATGCAGTAGTTATTTTAATTTGGTGATGGGAGATTCCAAACACTCTTGGATTTGACAGCACCTTGGATTTTCAACAGCTTCTTAGTGTTGTAATAGATGTAGGGTGGAGGAAATGCAATGCACCTTTGGATCTTGATGTTGACTTTGTTTATTGTCAACTATTTTTCCTTAGGCAAGTTAAGTGTGAAAAGTGAGGATGAGATAACCTCATTATTTGCATAACAAATGTGAGTGTAGTTTTCAAAAAAATTTCAGGCATTGTACTTTTGTAAGAGTTAAGTGAATGCTTCTTGAAGAGAGTCCAAAATTACATAGATCGTATGCAATATGCTCCTGGCCAATGGTGCTAACTAACATATTTTGTAGAAACTTGAAGGCTGCCAGTAAATTACTTTCCACAACATTCCTAACCCTGTAAACCACTCTTTGGATATTAGAGTTAATGGTAAATGACCTGTTTATTTATTTAAAGAAAGAATTTAGTAGGAGACAGTAGACTACAGATTAAGAGATATCATGAAAGGAATTTGAAGCCAGAAGCTTTTTGGCAAAGATTCTACTATAAATTTGGGGTTTTCTTTCACCAAGTGAATTTCTTGGTGACAATTCTTTAATTCATTTCTATCTACCACGATATTTTACTATTAAATGACAGCATATGTAATCATAAATCATAATTTAATTTTTTTTTACTGGAAGCAGTTTATGACAATTCTTACTCCCACTTGAGTATCAGAGCGGCTCTTTAAAATTAGAAATAAAAACTCCAAGTAGCACAAAAGGCCGGATCAAACCAATAACCTATAGATTCACACCTGCTGAAAATCCTCTTTGAAACGCTGCAAAGCATCAGTGCTCTATAATACACTTGGGGATATCAAACCTTAGAAAAACTGTCGCCCTTGGAAGACAGACACAGAGAAAAGCCCCCCTTGATTACTAAGCAGCTCACCACCAAAGTCACTGCACTTTCCCCTCCAGCACGTTCCGTGTGGTTCAAATCCCTTAAGTGCAGCAGGAGGGAAGACACAGTTGTTGTACGCGCACACGCAGACTCCCTAACTGCGGGTCTCCAGCAGCCCGCCCGGTATGTGGGAGTGCATGGTCGGCGGGTCTTCGCTCCTGAGGCGGGCTGCGCGAAACCTCTTCACACCTCGGGCTGCTGCGAGAGTCGGCTCTGAGTCTAAATGAAGTCGCTCAGACTTGGTTGGCTTTGGCGACTGCTCCGCTGGCCTGGACGCTGCAGCGTCTACCTGGGAAGGCTGCGGCGGATCTCTGACCTGCTAGCGACCCAGCGAGAGCGCTCGCCGAGGCACATTTCACCTTTTCTGCCACGTTCTCCAGGTCCACTTTTGCGCCCCGAAACTCCACCTTCGGCGCTGTCGCCCGGTCCTCTCCAGCGGGCAGGGTCCGCCTTCCTACCTGCAAGTCCCGGGTTTGGAGGAGGCGCTGCACGGACCGAGACCTCGCCGAGGCGGCAGTCGTGCACAGGGACCTAGCGCCACCTCTACGCAGCACCGCTTCCCGGGGGTTCCGAGGCGCAGAGGCTGGCGACGCCCCGATGGAAGAAAACCCTTCCGCGGGCCTCAGCGCGCTCTCAGGCAGGCGGAATAACAGGCGCAGCTGTAGCCCGCGCTCAGCACGAAAGCGAGTCCTGGTCAACACGCGCGCACACAACCACCCAAAGTTTACTTCCCGTGAGCAATCCGTTCTCGCGGCTCAGTCCTGGTGACAAACTCCCGCTGGCGCGGTCCTTTCCAAGAAGCCGCGCACGGTCCCGGGGCGCTTCTCTGAGCGAAGCCTCCTTGACGTAGGGGGCACCGGCGATGCAGCACGCAGGGATCGCCTGGGCGGCCGTCGAGGGAAGAGCGAGAAGTTGGGACCGGGGCTCGCTGCCTCGGGAGCCGAACCTCGGAAATGGCTGCGCCAGGGGCTGGGTCTCCGGCCTGTTAATCCCTCCCTTTCTCCGGCGGAGTCTCGCGCCTGCCGCCGTCCAGTGCACAGTACAGGCGTAGAGCCAGAAGCGGGGCCTTCCGAAAGCTCGCCGTCAGAGTCGAGGCCCGCCTTTCCCCAGCGGCAAAGGGCGACAGGGAAGAACTGCTACTGGGGGGGGGGGTGCGCGGAGACCTTTTCACAAAACCACATTAGGTTCCTCTCTTCGAAGGACGTCAGGGAGTCCCTGGGCCCTCGACCCGCTGCCGCGTCCTTCTCCGCGTGGAAGGGGCAGGCGGTCCGGAGCGTGAGGAGGCCAGGAGGTTCGTCTGCGGGCGGCGGGCGGGCGGTCTCTCCGGGGCTCCGAGCGCGCTGGCCTCCCGCAGAGCGCCAGGGCCCCAGATGCCGGGCAGGGAGGGACTCCAGGGCTGCGGGGTAAAGCAGCAGCTACCGGGCCGGAGCGAGCGCGGGACCGACCCTCGCGCCTTCCGTGCTGGGAGCCCCTCCTGCGCGGACGCCTTCGGCCCCCGGCCTGGGGCGGACGGCGCGTAGCCGGCGCGCGGCCGGCGCGCGTGCGCGGCAGTGCGCGCGCGTGTGTGCAGGGCGCGTGTGTGCGCGTAGCCCGCGCGCAGAGTAGGGCCGCCGGGACCCGCACCCGCCGCCGCCCGCCCGCCGGCTCGCACCCCTCACCTGGGGCCTCCACTCAAAGTTCCCGCGGCGTGGACGCTTCGGCGCCGGGGCTGCCCCACCTCCGAGTGGCCTCCGCGCAGCCCCCGCCCGCCCGAGCTGCGTCGCGCCGAGCACGTTTCCTGGACTCGGAGGAGAGGAGCGGCGCCCGAGATCCCGCGTCCTCCCGCCGCCCCCCGGACTCGCTGACGCGCTCGGGTGCCGGGAGAGCCAGCGCGGCCAAGTTGCCCCGCCGGACGCGAGGCTCGGTCTCCACGCGGGGGGCTCCCCCTCCCCCGCCAGGCAGCGTCGGCCCCGCCGAGGCGTCCAGTCGGGAGCAGCCCCGGACTGGAGCGCGTCGCAGCCTCGGCTTTGGATTTTAGGGGCACGAAGGAGGAGCGGCGCCGCAAGGTAAGCGCTTTATCCAAGCCCGGTTCTTGGGAAGGGTAACTTAGAAGCAGACGTTGGGGCCGAAGGGGTTAAGACGGATACGTGCCCTGGGGTCCGCACGCAGTTGCGCGGCGGCTGGGGCGCCGGCCGGAGACAAGCGGCACGGCCGGAGCCGAGGGGACGCCGAGTCTCTGCACTTTGTGGGGCCCGTTGGAAATGCTTGGCGGGTCTGGCCGGGCCGTTTGGTTCGTGCGGCTGCTCCACAGCGGGGTTTTTCCGGGGAGATCCCCACTGGCACCACAGACCGCCCCTCGCTGCCCCTGCGGCGCGTGGCACCCGGGAAGCAGCTGGGGCGAGGACAGGTGAGCCGGGCGCGGGCGGCCAGGTGCGGGCGGCTGCGGTGGCTCCGGCCCGCGGAGGGGCGCGCAGGGCCCACGCTGCCCGGCTCGGCGCCCTGCGGCCGGCGTCGGAGCCCGGCGCCGCGGGCGGCTGCGGTTCCCCCGGCTTCCGCTAGAGGCTCCCCGCGGGCGCGGCGGAGCGCTGGGCGTGGGGCTCGGGAGGCGGCGGGCGGCCGGGAGCGAGCGTGCCGGGCGGCGGGCGAGAGGGAGCCGACGGGGTCCGAGGGCGCGGGTCCGAGTCCGACGCGCCGCGTCTGGCCTAGCCCCGGGAGGTGCACCTGAGCCACTTGGGGGGGATGCGCGTCTTGTCGGCGCCCCAGGGCAGCCCGGGGGGTAACGTCCTCTTTCTGCTGTCCGACCGCACCCGGCTCTGCACGTCTCTGCCGAGCACTCAGGTGAGAGACAGTGTTGTGTGTGTGTGTGTGTGTGTGTGTGTGTGTGTGTGCGCACACGCATGTTGTGGCGTTTGTGTGGGGGAGCAAATCTGTAGGGTCTCCTTGGAAGGTGCCTCTCTGTGTGTTTCCGTGGTGTGCTGTGTATTCCAAGTACTCTGGTTTCGCCCGCCTCCCTTGCATGTTTGCTTGCTTTAAGGGAAGTTTTATTTTTCTTTCTTTCCTTCTTTTCCTTGCTGAGCGCGCCAGGTGGCTAGTCTGGTCGGGCTGCTCCGAGGTGAGCAGGTCCCCTGCGGGCTGCAGTGGGTGAAGTGGGGGACTCGAGGGACGGGGTGTGGTGGCAAAAGAGGAGAGAGCACCACACCCTCTCCTTGGCCTCGCTCTTCCTCCTCACCTGACTGTGAGGTCTCCCCATTCAGCGTTTTGCTGCTGTCTCTACCCAAGGGCCGGGCTCTGGGAGGAGAGCGAAGCTGCCGCCAGACTGGCAGAGACAGGGAGGCCGGGAGGAAGTCAGGGCCGGGTCTCCGGGGAGAGCGGAGGATGAAGTTCAGCTCGGGTGTGGGGTGCGGGTGGGCGAGGAGGGGTAGAGCCAGGAAATGGCCTTGGGTTCAGATTATTTCTCGAAGTCTAGTTCGTTTCACGTTTCAGTCTTTGACATAATTCACTTTGCTCCGGCTGCTAACAGATTTCGTCTCTGCTAAGGAATACTACCTTTGGCACGGTGGTCAGAGGAGTATGTTTGTTGTGGGCGTTGTGCCAGTTGCCTGTGATTACTTAGTGTCTGTCAGACAGCCAGCAGTGTGTGTGCTTCAGAAAAGTATGTTGTGCCGTGTTTGTGCATGTCATCCATCATGTGTGGTGATTTTACACTTCGTCACGCAATTCTAGGATCCTGTAAAGATGGCAATTAACAAACACGACTTGTGATATTAGACGCCCAGCAAAATAATGGTAAAGGATGGCCAGCAATACACTGGGTCGTAGAATATTCTAGAAAAGCTGAATAAAAGCCGAGACCGGGCAGTTGTAAAATTTTGGACCATATAATGAAAGAGTGGAATGTATTTTTTTTTTCTGAAATAGGAAACGGTAGTTAGCATTTTCAAAGAAGGTGATGTTTTTCATTGTACTGTCATCCTCGCCCGGGGGTGTGTATTACTTCCAGTACAGCTGGGCGACAGTGTGAGGGAGGAAAAAAATGGACTTCCTGCTGAAAATGAGTAAGATGTGGGGTTACATACTTGCAAGTCCTTCCTCCATCAAAATTTAAATTGAATGGATGAAGTAGTTTGGTTATCATTTCTGTGGAGGGCATCCATTACGTATCGATTAAGATAAATAGATAAATTCATATTTCTACATAACAATTGTAATTAAGTGGAAACAGAAGCAAAACAGTATATTGACATTTGAAACTCCAGAATAACATAACGTCAACTTGGCAAAGATTTATGTAAGTGTGTCATTAAGCATTAGATTGGATAGAGGTCCGAGGCAAAGCAAGAATAAATATCTTACTGAAGTCCTTCAAAGGATGGTTAGTTCTTAAAATATATTGTTTTAGAAATTTCATGGTGTGGAAAATTTTACTCCTCTAAATTAGTTATCAGTGTATGGACACAACATTTATTCATCGAATAGTAAATCGAGGCAAATAGATATTAAAGGCTTAGTTGTCTCTGAAACACACTTCTGATAGCAGCGGTAGACCTGCTAGTGTTCACGGTCTGTGTATATCACACTTAAGTGATGTGTTTTTGACATTTAATTGAATCAGACTAGTGAGACTGGTTTGTAATTTCAAGTTAAGTTTTAGAGTTCCATCTCTAAAGACATTTTTTTTTCCTCTCTAATAAAAGCAATTCAAAAACAGACCAAACTTTGAAGTGCAGTTCTAGGGATACTGAGGACCTAAAGAACGAGTCTTCTGAAAATTCATGTCAAGAATAAGAAGTGATAGGACATTGTCATAAATTAGTTGGCTTGATCCTTCAATTAAAAGCTGATTATTATCTGGCTGTGGTTGTCATTCGAGCTGATTTCATTTGCTCTCCAGATATTCAGTGAAAGGACTCTAGGTGGAAATGTTTTCCTGTTGTACTGAGAGAGGAGGTCACTGTATGCAAACAGGCTTGTCAGTTAGTGATTCTTCAATTTAGTTGTTTTTGATCCTTAAGGTGGCATGGTCTATCAGTTTTCTAATTTTACACAGACATTTCCCTTTTTTAAAATATTTCCTTCAGAATAAAACCCATGCAAATTTATTTACCTTA
>PVIC010014904.1:0-35933 GCA_004025085.1 Thryonomys swinderianus
GGCCCTGAATTTTTTTTTTTAATATGATGTCTCTCTGTATTGCACAGGATGTTCCTTAACTCCTCAGCTCAAGGGATCCTACTGCCTCAGCCTCTAAAGTAGCTGAGACTGCAGGTGTGCACCACCATGCCTGGCTTTTAAAGGATTCTTATTACTAATTGTACCTGTTCCAGAAGCAAGAGAATGAGCCCTCAATTAGAAAATGTCTCAGGTGTTCTTAGTACTGCAAATGCTTATTTTCTTCACTTGTCAGTGACCAGCATCATTAAAACAACCTTACATCTTTGGGGCTTCTTTCTGGCTAGGAATAGTATACACAATATAAATATATAATGGCAGTTGAGTCTTCATTGTGAATACTTACTGTAATTGTGGTGTGTCACCTCCATTCTTTAAAATGTCCCATTAACATCATTAATACATTCACCAAGTGTTTATTGAGTGCCTATTAAGTGTAGAATCACTGATGAATAAAACATTATTCCTGTCATCAAAGAGCCTGTGGCTAGGCAGACATGTAAACAAATAATTATACCATGGTGTGGTAAGCGCTATTCTAGAAGTAAGCGTTCAGTTATTAATGGAAGCACAGAGAAGAGGCTCTCCATGGAGGGGCATAGAGAAGACTTCACAGAGGAAGGGATGTGTAAACTGTGAGTCCTGGGGAAAAAGGAGAGAGCACCAGGCAAACAGCAAAAACAGGAGCATCTTTTGCATCATTAAACATCCCTGTTTCACGTTGCAGTTGAGTGCTTCACACTGCTTTAAAAGGCTTTGTCTTTTCCAAAGCTATGTATGAACAAAATATTCAGCACAAGTTGGATGACCCTTGAATGGTGTGATAGAGCAAGAGCAATAGTGCTTATCTTTAACACCCCATGGGGATATGTAGCCATCTTCATGCACCTAGGCTGCCTAACCTCAGTCAGTGAGGATCATTCTAACAGCCTGCCTTGTGATGACCAACACCGGGCCTGTCCTGTGTATGTACTGCCTAATGTATACTGGCTGTGGGAAATCATGGTAACAGAAAGCTTGAGATTCATGGCTAGCTAGTTCTAAAATAAAACTTGACGACAAAAAGATATGCCTTGGCAGGAGGTGGGCAAAGAAGGGAGTGTTAGAGAACCTTTATGGGGCTTTTTTTTTTTTTTTTTTTTTTGAGACAGGGTCTTGCTTTGTAGTTCAGGCTGGCCCTGAGCTCACTATGTAGCCCAGGCAAGCCTTGAATTAGCAATCTTCCTGCCTCTGCCCCCGAGTGCTGGGATTACGGGCGTGAGCCACCACACCTGGCATTGTGGTATGTGGTACTGACTGCTGGTGGGCGTGAGTCACCATGCCTGGTATTGTTGTATGTATTTACTGTGGATTGAACCAGGGACGATGCGCTTGCTAGGCAGGTGCTGGAACCTATGCAGCTCTGTACCTATGCAGCTCTTACCTCAGATGCCTCCTGCCTAGAATCACACAGTGGTACAGTTGCTTCCCCCTCCTTTTCATCAAAATTCTATACCTACTTCTAGATCCACTCCATGATTTTTGGTTACAGGCCTTTTTTGGAGTAGCCTTACCTCCTGGAAACTAGTACATAATTGTTCTTTCATGTATACCTTCACTTCCTCAAGTGAGGGTTCATATTCTTTATTTCCTTTACATCACAGTTTAGGATAGTGTAAAGGATACAGTAAGTACTAAAGGAGTAAATTAAATAGAATAATTTAAAGATGTCTGATATAATAGGACACACCTAGAGGTCCAAAAGAGTAAGAAATGATCAGAAGGTATTTGTGACCTCATTGAAAGAGAAACCAAAACTAGGAATAAGAACATAATGAAAAAGAAGTGAAGATGCAGCCTATTTAGGTGCAGAGTGCAGAAGGGACAAAGGAAGTATACCTCCTTCCAAAGGTCTGCTCATTAAGGGCTTCTTAATTCAGGAGAGATCTAGTTAAATATATGGTTAAAAGATTAAGGGAGAGACCCAGTAGAGGGTGGGGATTTAAATTACTATAGGGAGAATTGATGAAAGCTGCTATTTTTATTAAGCTTCTTCAAAGGGAGGGGAATCTGCAGGGGAGTAATTAGAAAAGAGTGATTTGAGGTTTTATGCCAGATCTGCTGAGTCTTGATGAAATGTAACTTGAAGTTATCACTTATAAATATCCTTTAAGTTCAAATTCTATATGTCAGTTCCTGCTTCTCATTTCAGTTGAGGGTGCTTTTAAAAAAAATTTTTTTTTATGGAAGAAACCCCAAATTTCATAATCACATAATAAGAGAATACCAATAGTTATTATACTGCATATCCTTATCTTAAAAGTAGAGTATAAGACACAAGTCAAAAAGATTCTTACATGGGCCAGAGATTTAGCTCAGTGGTTCCAGCGCCTGCCTCGCAAGCACAAGGTCCTGAGTTCGATCCGGTAACCACATACAATGTTGGGCGTGGTGACTCACTCCCACCGGCAATCAATACCACATACCACAGTGCCTGGCATGGTGGCTCATGCCTGTCATCCCAGCACTTGGGAGGCAGAGACAAGAGGATTGCTGAGTTCGCGGCGGCTTGCCTGGGCTCCATAGTGAGCTCAGGGCCAGCCTGAACTATAAAGCGAGACCCTGTCTCAAAAAAAAAAAAAAAAGATTCTTACAAAAGGTGATCTTTTCTTTAAGAAGTAAATAAATACATGTGCTCTTGGTAGTGAACCATCCTAAAGTTTCTGATTTTTTTTTTTTTTTTGAGGCAGGGTCTTTGTAAAGTTCAAGTTGGCCCTGAGCTCACTATGTAGCCCAGGCCAGCCTGGAACTCACAGCAATCCTCCTACCTCTCTCTACCTCTGGACTGCTGGGATGACAGGTGTGAGATACCACGCCTGGCATCGTGGTGTGTGGTATTGATTGCTGGTGGGAATGAGTTTCCATGCCTGATATTGTTGTATGTGGTCAGTGTAGATCGAACCAGGGACCTTGCACTTGCTAGGCAGGTGCTGGAACCACTGAGCTAAATCTCTGGTCCTGTGAAATACTTTTATGTGGAGTGAGCTGGGTTGTTTTTCTGTTTTAACAAAGTATAGCAATGGACTAAAGCTGATCAGGCAAGATTTAAATTAGGGATACAAAAGGATTGCCTGTAGTGGAGGTTCATTCAATTTGGGCAGTATGTGAAGAAGGTTTTGAAATCTTTCTTCCTCCCTAACAGTTACTAATCTGGTCTGGGTTCTGTATTATCCCTTCTGGAAACAGTGGGTAGGGTGACTTTCTTCTGACTGATGTTATCATTGCAAGTCTAATTCTTCTCTTTTTTTCTTGTATGATTATATGCTGGCTCTTTAGGCCTTTTAATATATGGCTGTTAGAAGAGTTTGTGTGGGTAGGTGGTGTGACGGAGTAAGGGAGCCATATAATTTCAGCTTTTGCTTAGGAATTGAACCAAGTAATAGTATTGAAACTCTTTGATCTGCCTATTTGGCAGGGAGAAATGTACTCATTCTGAAAGCATCCATACATTATTAGTTCTAGGTTGATGGCTACAGAATTAGGAGGGTGGTTGGGGTCAGGCAGTGAGGCATTAGAATATCAAGGCAATGTTTAAAAAGCCTACATTCCTGGGTCCTGTCCTAACTAAAGAAATAGAATCTCTGGAGTTTATCAGTGGCCTTCTATAGGTTATGGACCCCTGGCCTTGATGCTAGAACTCTGAAATCTATTTTTTTCATACCGAAGTCTTCACTGAGGCTTCTTGAAAGTATATCAGGATGAGCATGGTGGTGCACACCTGTAATCCCAGCACTCAGGAGGCTGAAGCAGAAGGATCTTGAACTCAGCCTACATAGTGAGACTATGTTTCAACAACAATAAAAAAACCCCGAAAACAACAAAATATATCAAGTTGGCCCAGTACGTCTAGTCTTTTCCTTGAGTTGTCTATCTCTACTTAGAGTTCTGTACTTATAGCTCTATAAACTGCTCTGTCAGAGATTGATCTGAAAGAACCACACCATTGTGAGGTCAGAGCTTAGGACCTAATCATTACCTTCAAGGCAGATGAGCAGGATTTTCCCTGTGATCATGGGTAAGGAACTGGACCCAGGCCAGGCCAGTCGCCATTCCACTGTACTTCCCTGGGACTCAGGAACCATAGCTCTTTAGACACATACTCTGGGATCCCCGTTTGAGATCAGTAACCAAGAGCAGAGGCCCGGTGGCCAGCAGTACTGCCTCTTACCTGCCTGTGTGAGCAATGGGATCAGGTTCTCAGTTTTTATCTGTGCTGTGCTCTTGAAAGAAGGTTTGTGAAGTGTCCTGAGATCCTTAGTACAGGTGCTGTGCCAGTGAAAACCATCAGCATCCTCCATTTCATTCCTTGCTGGAGCCTGCAGTCGCCCTCAGTCTTCAAAGCAGTTCTCACCAGAATAAGGACTCTTCTGTCCCTGGACCCCCAAAATCTCTTCCTTTCTGTCTAAAAATAGCCTGGCCTCTTCAGGCTTGGAGGTGTCTTGTTGTTGAGCCTTTCTTCCCTCACTTAATTGAGCTCATTTCAGAGCCTAGTACCACTGCTTCTTTCCACATTTCTTCTCTCTACATTTTAGGGCAATTTCTACTGTTGGATCAGTTTGAGTTACAATCTTACTTCTTGCCAGTATTTTTAATGATTGGGGACTTTGGTGTTTTTCTGACTTTACTTCTGTCTTCCATTGGCCACCTGTGCGTTTTTATTTCTTGGGTGGTGAAAAACATAGGTAGAGATGAGGCTTCCTCCTAACTGCCACAGCCTTCTGTTGGCCCCAAGTCTCAGGTGGGGCTTATGACTCTTGTGACCACTGCCCTTTGGAGGACAGTCCAGGACCTGAGGTTGGGGACTATGTTTATTTGGACTAAGCTTCTCTGAGGACATAGTCTGTCCTGCTGTTGTCTCCACATTCACACTGCACAGTGCTTTATGTAGGGCTTGTTACACATCCCACATTCCCACATCCCATTCCAATGGCTCTGTTGTTCAATGCACAGAGGCCAGGTCCTTGCACAGATCTCCTTTTCATAGCGGCTCTCAGTAGAGGTATAGAAAGAGGGCTGCCCACCCGCCTTTGTGAGTGTTCACTGCCCTGTGCATTGATTTTACTGTAACTTCTCTTACCTCTCAAAATTTAAAAAAAGGTGTGTTAAAGGAAAATAAAAATGAATATGACAGGGCCAGAGATTTAGCTCAGTGGTTCCGGCGCCTGCCTCTCAAGCGCAAGGTCCTGAGTTTGATCCCTTCTTAACCACATACAATGCTGGGCATGGTGACTCACGCCCACCAGCAATCAATACCACATACCATTGTGCAGGGTGTAGTGGCTCACGCCTGTAATCCCAGCACTTGGGAGGCAGAGACAGGAGAATTGCTGAGTTCGAGGCTTGCCTGGGCTACATAGTAAGCTCAGGGCCAACCTGAACTACAAAGCGAGACCTTGTTTCAAAAAAAAAAAAAATGAATATGACATCTAGACTGGGCAATGTGGACTTTTAGGGTTGTTTATTTTTATTGTTTATTTTTTGAGGTGGAATCATGCTGTGTAGTTCAGCTGGCCTCAAACTCATGATGATCCTCTTACCTGAAGCTCCCAAATAGGTGAGATTGCAGGTATGAGGTTAGGGTCGGTAACTCTGTGTGTAGTGAGCTTGGGCTGAGTAAGAGAGGGAACAGGGAGATAAAAGTGCACCCTGGAGGACACAGGGCAGGCTCTCAGGAGAGAGGCCATGATCACCTGGATTTTCTTAATGTTTCCTCCTTCCTAGCAGTGATAGCAATGAGTGTACAGTAATTGACCACTGAATTTCCCCCTGATTTTGAAGGACACTACAAAGAATGAGTTCACAGTATGTGTATCTCTTCTTGAGACTTCTGTGGAGCTAATTTTACTCCCCCTCTTCTTATCACAGAGAGTGTTTGTCAGGCTTTTTTGTTGCTTCCGTAGTTTATAAAACAAGTTGTTTCTGATTTTTCTTTCTTAGACTAGATTTCTAAGTCTCCACACCTCCTCTCTGCCCTTAAAACTGAGATGAGACTGAAGATACTGTCCTCCTGCTGCCTCTTCCTTTATAGTTGAGATTTAAGTTTACTCGAAAATCTTGGAACAACCCCTTGTGAAACCATATGGCTGATTTTCTTCCCCCTCACTTTGTCAAATGTTCTTTTAGAGGAATCCTAGAAGGGAATTTCTTTAGGGGTGTGTGTGTGTGTGTGTGTGTGTGTGTGTGTGTGTGTGTGTGTGTGTGTGTGTGTGATTGGAATCGAACCCAGGCCTTGGGCATCCTAGGGAAGTGAGCTGCCACAGAACTAAACCTCCCACTCATGCCTCAGGTGTGAACACGGCTGCCCATTCATCTGGAGCTGCTCACCTTAATTTTATACTCCTTTTCCCATGACCTCCTGAGTAGTTTATTTTAAAAAGTTAAAACACCTAAGTTCTTGATCTTGACATTCCAAATTTTTTTCCAACTTTATGGATCTGTGCTGTTCAACATTTTCACACATCATGCTTACTAAAACCATTGTGCCTAATCTTTGTTCAAAACTTGAACAGTTACTTTTCTTCTAAGAATAACAGAAATGATACCATTTGTTGTGGTATTAGTAACTAACATTTATTGAGCTTTTGCTTTTTACTAGACTTGTAATAAGCATTTTACATATATTATTGGATTAAAATTTTACTCAGCTCTCCCATAAATACTATTAAACCCCCATTTTGTGGATGAGGAAACACGATTAGAACTGAGTGAGTAGGGGGTGGTTATACAGCCCTTTGGTGGCTGAGCTGGAATTCAAATAGAAGTTTCTTAACTTGAAAGCCCACACTTAACCTTCATTTATGCTCCTCCAAGGAGTCTTCTTTTCCAAAACTGAGCACAAAGTATGTCTAATATAACCATAACCACAAGTCACACCCTGCATTCAGCTCAGAAAAAGCCATTTCCTGTAAAATGCAGGCTTCCCCCAGCATTCCCTGCAATAGTCAGGTCAGTGAGCTTCCCAGACTATTTCAGAGCCACCATTCAGTAACCATTGTCCCTCTTCATCCTCACTCCTCTTCTCTTCTCCCTCCATCATTTCCCTCCAGATTTCCTATTATCCACACTCCTCGCTTTTTGTACTGTTAGGAACTGTGCAGCTTGTGTTCTATGGGCACATGGGGGTCACAGTGATAGGGCATAGCCACGTGGTGCCAGATGACTAAGCCTTAAGCAGTTGTCTCTTCTCTCTTGAAGCTGGTGGAGGAAAGCCGGGGAGACAAGCGACGCCTCCACTGCCTTTGTGTATGGGTGTGTCAGGGCTTAAGGTTTGGTGCGCAAGGTCCGCTGGTGATGGTGTAGCTTGTACCTGTTGCTATTGCAGACCCTCCAAACTATGCCTTTTTGTTGTCTGTGTAGCCCACAGCTGACCCTGTGTTTGAAGCTGTGGAAAGTAGCTGGGTCAGAACATCTCTTCATGTGGAAACAACTGAACCTAAAATGTCCCATGCCAGGGCTGGCCTGGATGATGACATTTGGGGTTCCATGACTTGGAACATGAACAAAAACTAGGTCACTTCCCATCTGACTTTGTTTGGCTGTATGGGCTCCAAGGTTACAGAGCCAGGGCCTCACCTCGTCTCATCTCAGATTTATATGGTTTTGATCTGTCTTTCCAAATAAGCAAGTGCCTGCTGGGCGTGGTGGCTCACGCCTGTAATCCCAGCACTCGGGAGGCAGAGACAGGAGGATTGCTGAGTTCAAGGCTTGCCTGGGCTACATAGTGAGCTCAGAGCCAGCCTGAACTACAAAGCGAGACCTTGTCTCAAAAAAAAAAAAAAGCAAATAAGCAAGTGCCAGTGCATTATAGGTGCAAAGGCTGGTGGTCTCCAGCCCGCTTTCCACAGACCGTTACATGCATCCTGAGCTAAGAAAGCCCCCACCGGGTGGCTGGGACTCTGCAGCCCACAGGCACTTGTGCTTGTGGGTGAGTAGGGAGGATCTGTGAACACACTCAGAAACTCTGACCCTTGGCCCTTTCAGCCTCTGCCTTGGAGAAGGGCGAGCAGCTGCTTGTCAGAACTAAACTTGGGGCTGGCTGGTGGGCTGGCAGGCCGGCTTTCCTGGTTTGCGATATTCATTGGTTGGCTTCTTCTGGAGAGTACAGTATCTGTGCCCCAGGCTTTCTAAACATATCCTTTCTGGCCTACCTCCCCACTGGCTGCTTTAGCCTCACTTGTGAGGTCTCTATAGCAGCCATCACAGATTTTGGGACAACAAACCCAGACCTTGCTAGTGAATGGGCTTCTGGCCAGTAAACATGAAGCCTATGGGGAAGGGCAGTCCTCTTGTCGGAAGGTAAATTCGGCTGCCCGCCCATACCGAAACTGCATTTCTACCTTCCGGGCTCCCACATAATGCCAGGCTCCTCTTCCTTGAGCCACCCTTTGAATAGCGGGGCTGCTCTACATGTTACTGTGTGTTAGGGCGGCCTCTTCACTTCTGAGGGAGCGGGTTTCTCCTTTGTGCAACTGGAACCCTTGTGTTTTCCTGGGCTGTGGGGAGGCTTATAATCGATGTTGTGTTGTGGATGTGAGGTCACATTGTGAGGCCTAGATAACTTCACAGCTGGAAGAGGTTACTAATATTATCAGGGTTCACAGAGTTCTAGAATGCTGACAGTTTCCTCTAATTTGCTGGTGAGATTTCATTGCTTTAAATTTCCATTTGCGAGAAACTCATTCTTGCAAGTTCAACTTCTTTTGTCCTAACATTTCATAAACTCTTTGTGTGGTTTTTCATTGTGACTGACCCTCAGTACATTTTTCTTGCTAATAATTCTAACTTGTATCAACAATACTTTAACTACTGACCAAAAGGAAGGCTTAGTGCAAATTCTTTTCAATACAAACTACTGTGGAATTTATTTCATGGTTATGAGTCTAAGTTTTTAAGAATTATAAAACAGAATCAAATCAGTGAACTTCAAGGGGTGGGGGAGTCTGTATTTTCTGTGTCAGAAACACTGGGGTGATAAGCATGCTTTTTAGCAGCAATACTTTCTTTGGGTATGAGTATAATTGTTCTTTTTGCAAATAATTTACATTGAGAAGTAATTTGAGAAGTAAAATTAATCTGAGGGCTTCCTTTCAGTCTAAGAATTATCAGGCTACATGAAGATATATTACTTTTATAACCAATTAAGCTGTTAATATTGCAACCAGAATGAAATATTCTATTTAAACTATGATGTTTTATTTAGTTTTGTTTAAAAAACTAAAGCTGTAGGAAGATGTAGGGATATGGATACAGTCATACCTAACTTACACTATTGGTGATAGCATGTCTTGGTCCAGCCTTCTTATAAGACAGTTTGATATATCCATTAGAAGAAAAATGTGTAGACTGACACTGTTTGATCCAGCAGTGATACTTCTAATGTCTTATTTTATGCAAACATACTACTCAAAGGCACATAGAACTGATTTCTCGATGTTATTCATAATTGTGAAATATTTGAAGTTATGAGTACTGTCAGTAGGAATTGTCATGCATCCAAGGAAATTGGGTTCCCTGCTCTGCTAAAAAGAATGAGGTCAGTCTGTGTTTACCAATGTGGAAAGGTGTACAAGATAGAAATTAGGAGGAAAAGCAAATTGTGTAACAGTTTTTGTTGTTAATGATTATGTTTGTTAAAAATGTGTATGTTAGTATATGCATATAAAAAGTGTGGCTCTACATACCAAATTGTTAATGTTGGTTATCTCAGGGAGAGGCAGCGGATGATGGTGGGCTTTAGTATCTGTATTATATATTTATGTAGTGTTTGCACTTTAAATAATGAGCCTGTATTATTTTTGTAAGTAGAAAACAATAAAGGTGACAGTCTCTCCAATTCAAATATGTGTGTTTTCTATGTAAATCTTTTCAAAATTTAAGCTCAGTTATTATTTCATTAAAGCAGATACTAAAGCACAGTGTTACTAGAGAATACATCTGGGATAATAAGTTCAGTTTTAATAAGGTTTTTTTTAAAAGGAATAATAGAACATAAAAACATTTTCTTGCCAATCTGTAATTAGCTTGTTGAATATGAGATCACTCATTTGTAGTATCTTCAAAAATATTTCCTTAGTTAAATTTTACATTTTTTTTTTAAATCCTAACCCAGGGCCTTGGTGTTGAGCTACATTCCTAGCCTCTTTTTAAACTTTTTATTTTGAGACTAGGTCTTGGTAAGTCATTAAGTTGCCTAGGTAGAGCTTGAAATTGTGATCTTTCTGCCTCAGCCTCCCCATAGGTCTTAAATTCTTAATTGAATTCTTTATTGGTACAATTTATATACATCTCAAAATCACGTATAACATTGGGGAATTTGTACCAGTATATGACAAAAGTTAATTCTCATTTTTACCCATGTCCCTACCCACCCACACCTCCTCACCCCCTTTATACATGCTCTTTTATTTTCTTTCTGTATCATATTTATTCCTTCCCCTCATTACATTCCCACATGAAATCTCCTATGGAAATTTCCCACTCTATAAAAGCTGTCATACTTTCTAGAGCTCATTTGCATCTACAGGTGTTCATGTCAAAGAGAAGATCTGGAATTTGCCTATCTGTGATCTATTGATTTCACTTATTAGTATATCTTCCAGGTGTCTCCATTTGCACCTAAATGGATCGATCTTGTCATTCTGTATAGCAGAGTAATACTCCATAGGCTAACATCTTTACACTTCACTTCATTGGTGGTAAGGAGCCAACTCCATAGTGAAGGCTGTGCTTTCAGTTCAAAGCTCCCCCAGGGCTAGATTTTTCTGGTAGGTTAGGGAGGAGGGACCTACAGTAAGGGGACTGAAAGCTGCTGAAGGCCTAACATGGTGTGCTTGCATTGAGAATAAGAAGGACATGAGCATTGTGTAGAGGATAACCTATTGAAACCTGCCTTTGTCTCAGGGTAGTCTCGGCCCTGGAGAGGCTGGTTACAGGGCAGTGAGGGTCGTGTTCACCCTCCTTTTGGACACACACTTAGTCCAGGTGAGGGACTGTTGGTGTCCTCCCTGGTTGGAGAGTTGGAAACCAAGAGATGGAGGCACCTCAGATGTGCAGAGTTGGCACAGGAAAAGCTCAGAGTGTGAGGACCAACCTTGCACTCACATCAGGCTGCTGTGCGTCTGGTCTCGGTGTGAAGAGGCCCGATTTTAGAGGGGCCCCTGCCCCATCCACCACATTCCTCCTGTTTAAGCTGAGTGATTCCTGCCCTTGTGTTTCTAAGACACACAGAAGGAGGTAGAGGGGCCAGCCTGTCCCAGGCAGTGCTAAAGCAGCTCACAGCTGGGTGTGAGTTCATGACTGCTGCAACGGAGCCCTTCGCTGGTCCTTTCACTCCACCCCTCTGGCTGGCTCCCCTCTGCTTCCTGTTGTGGGACACTGCACACTGTGTGCTGCAGTTGCCTTGGAAACAGGTATCAGCTGTTCATGTTGCCTGGAGATTGCAGTATGGTGACATGGGCAAGACCTGGCCACATGGGACCCTCTGCCCAGAGGAAGACCTTCCCTTCCTCTTTCTCTGCACCATCTCAGTGAGGAGAGGGTGGAAATTTTTTTTAATGTCTTTTTGAGACAGAGTCCTGCTATGTAGTTCAGGCTGGCCTTGAATTCATTGTATAGCCCAGCGTGGCCTTGAACTCACAGCAGTCCTCCTGCCTCCGCCTCCTGGGTGCTGGGATTACAGGTGTGAGCCACCATGCCTGGCAAAGGAACCATTTTTTATATTTGATTCAGCTTCTGATAAGTTTGGGTAATAAAAAATTAAAGCTAGTACAAATGACCTCTGTTATTCCCCTACTTCATCTTGCTGCCCTTTGTTTCCTACTGTTATTTTCCTTCCCCTCTTTCTTCTTTTTCTTTTCTTTTTTTTAAGAGACAGTCTTTCACTGTGTTGCCCAGACTGGTTTTAACTCCTAGGCTAAAGTGATCCTCCTGCCTCAGCCTTGAGAATAGCTGGGACTAAAGGGGCATGTCACCATGCCCACCTGCCTTCTGCCCTCTCTCTTGGTTCTCAGGCATGTCTCTGAAGCCAGTCCAAAGGAACAGTGACTTTCCTGTTTGCTCTTTCAGAAACTAACATTCTGACTGGGTCTGGGGGTTCATACCTATAATCTAGCATGCAAGAGGCTGAGGCAGAAGAATTGCCAGGAGCTAAAGACCAGCCTGAACTATGAAGCAAAACTCAAAAAAGGAAAAACAATAAAAGAAAAGAAAGAAGCGAACATTCTGGTGGGATTGGAAAATCTGAAGTCCTCAGGTCCCGAGTGCACTCAGCATGGTGCTCACTGCGAGGCAGCTGTGCCTAGGATCCTCTGTACCCACAGGGGCTCTTCCGAGGCTTGGAACACTGCTTCCCTCACCGTCCCAGGAGGACTAAACTTCAGAACCCTCTGGCAGAATGCTTTAGTTCACAGCTGATGGCCTGAGTGACCTCTAGAGCCATCTGGACAAAACTGACCGATCGGCTGGTTGACTGGCACATGGTCTGGATGTTGCCTAGGCTGGACTCCGGCTTTTGGCCTCCAGCAGCCCTCCCATGTACCTCAGCCTGCCACATACCAGGGATGCAGTTGTGTGCTGCTCCACTGGGCTGCAGAGACTTACTCTCCTGTCCGTAAACCTGGCCTGTGTCAGAGCCCTGCAGGATAGGGACAGGAGGTAGGGCTGTAGCCAGAGCAGGGGCGCTATTTGAGTTGTAGGACAGGTCTGGGAACCTTTGCTCTGGTTTCATGGTCTCCAGGAGCATGTGGCTGGAAGGTCTGTAAGGTCACTGCCTCCCAAGCAGTGGCAGGTTCACCTTCCTTTGAAACAGGGGATTTTAATCTCAGCACAGAACTAACTTGACTCCAGATAATTTTTTTCTTTTTGATACTGGGGATTGAACTCAGGACTTTGTGTTTATGAGGCAGGCACCAGAACCACTGAGTTAAATTCTCAGCCCAACCCCAGCCAGTTCTGATCTGTTAAGCAGATCAGATCTGCTGTATTGCAAGTCAGGTTTCTGGGAGCCTTGGTAGTAGATAGAACAAATTGGGCAGAGCCAGGACCAGAGTGAGAGGTCAAGCCTGCTTGTCTTGGAAAGACCATGTGCCTTGCCTACCTCTGGCCAGATGGCACTTTGGGCTCTGAAAGAGGGGAAGTGAGGAAGCTGTGCTGTCCTCTGCCAGCCTCAGGGAGTAGTTTCTGCACAGCCCGCTGGCCCTGGGCTTCCTCTGGCTTGTGTGTAAGTGACAGTTCTCAGAATCTGGTGGGGAATCTGCTTTGTGAGATTAGAGTGTAGTATGTGGGCAAAGACAGAGTTATTCTTTTTTTTTTTTTTTTTTGAGACAGGGTCTCGCTTTGTAGTTCAGGCTGGCCCTGAGCTCACTATGTAGCCCAGGCAAGCCTCGAACTCAGCAATCCTCCTGTCTCTGCCTCCCGAGTGCTGGGATGACAGGTGTGAGCCACCACGCCCGGCAAGACAGTTATTCTTAACCTGTAGGAAGGGAGTGAAAGGCAGGGAGTGCTCTGCCTGGGACAGGTCTCTAGCATGCTTGTTTCTAGGAAGAGCTGGCCAGGGTTTGCCTGGTGGGACTTGGAACCCCAGTATTTATTATTTGTATTGAGTGGACTTGAGAAGCGGGGAGGAGGACGGGGAAGGAAGGGGGCAGCAGAGCATAGCAACAGAGCATAGCAACAAAGACAGAGATTTGTTTCTCCTTATTGCTGGGGCTTCCTCACCAGGTTGAGGGCAGCCAGCTCTGGCCTCTGGCCTCTTAGTTCTCCATCCCTGGGCAGCGGCCTCACTCATGCCACAGCAGACCTGTAATAGTCCCTCACACTGAAAAAGAGAAGGTCACCTGCGGCCACACCACCCTCAACAAGCCCAGTCTTGTCTGATCCCGGGAGCTAAGTAGGGTCTGGCCTGGTTATTAATTGGATGAGAGAAAGGGAAAGCTGTAAGACGTTATGCCTCGGGTCTAGGCAGTTAGTGCTTGTGGACAGGCAGAAGCAGAAACACATAAACACACATACGCACACATATACGTATGCACTGTAGGGTGAGGAAGAACACAACTGGAAAAGCTAAGGAGGCTCTGGGCCTGTGGGAGCCTGTACTGTCCACCTGTGTGACAGATGGCTCTGAGCTCTGCAGAACCCTTGCCTCCCCCCATTTTTTTAAGGCCTGGGGGGGCGAACACAGGGCCTTTGCACTGAGCACCCCACTTTTTAATTTTTTTACTTTTTTTTGAGACAGGGTCCTGCCCTGTAGCTCCGGCTGGCCCTCAGCTCACCATGTAGCCCAGGCAAGCCTGGAACTCAGCAATCCTCCTGCCTCTACCTCCCGAGTGCTGGGACTATAGGTATGACCCACCATGCCTGGCACTGTGGTATATGGTATTGATTGCTGGTGGGCGTGAGTCACCACGCCCAGCATTGTATGTGGTTACCGGGATCGAAGTCAGGGCCCTGCACTTGCAAGGCAGGTGCAGGAACCACTGAGCTAAATCTCCAGCCCCGCCCCCTTTTTTATTTTGAGGCAAATTCTTGCCCCACTTTAGACTCAAATTAGCCATCCTCCTGCCTCAGCCTCCTGGAGAGCTGGAATCACAGGCATGCAACAGTGTACTTGCTTCCCTCTCTCTCCCTTCAGCCCTCAGCTGACTGCTCCTCCCCTCAGGAGCCTCCTCTTCCTGGTCCCTGGGGCTTTTCCTCCCTCCCTGCCTGGCATCTCATCTTCTCCATAGTCTAAAAATAGGTTTCCCCGAAGTTCCACAAGTCGTGCCATCCCCCATCTCCTGTCTGCTTGGACTTTCAGTGACAGTTTTCACCTCTGTTTGAATAATCCCCAGACACTGAGTTCTAGCCCTGACCTCTGTCCAAGCTAAACTGCAAGTTCTGTGGTCAGAGTCAGTGAGTCTGAACCATGTGCTCTTGTCCCTTGCCATCAGACCAGGGTCTTCTTTCCAGTCCTGGCCCAGTCGCCCACAGTCCACAGGGTTTGGGCTGAGCCCTTGTACTGCATCACGCCTCCTCCAACCCCTCCTCCGTCTTTGCTCTGGCCTGGGTGTTTATTGCCTCATCCTTAAACTACCAGGACCATCTCCTAGCTGGTTCTGCCTGTATGTGTCTTATGTGGCTCTCCAGGAGCCCTTCTAGGCTGGGTCCACAGATTCCCACCGAGGCTGGCCTCTGAGGCCTGCCTGGCTTGGCCCTGCTGTCTCCTGACTCAGTTTTCAGTGTCTTTGCTCTTATATTGTAGACCTCTCCATTACTTCTGCCTCTGAACATTTTCTCAGACAGCTTCCTCTACTGCTGACTCCTTCTACCTGTACATTCACCTGTGAACAGCCTGTTAAAGCCAGCTGTGGTAGTGACTGTCCTCTGAGAGGCTGAGGCAAAAGGGCTGTAAGTTCAAGCCCAGCCTGGGCAACCTAGTGATTTAGCAAGACTCTGTCTTAAAATTTAAATTTTTTTTTTTTTAAAGAGCCAGAGATACAGCTCAATGGAAAAGAGAGACAGACAGACAGACAGACACATGGAGCCCAAGACCTGTACAAAAAGTCCTTTTTGTTCCCTTTCTCTGATCCTGTTGAGACATGGTCTTTCTTTACCATCTCTGCCACTTCATCTCTTTCCTGTGACCCTCTGTCTTATTGGGTTGCTGCAGAGAAATGCCTTGTCTTCTCTAGTGGGTGTGGGGCTGGGAGGGTCCCCCACAGCACCCACAACTGGCTGAGAACTACTCGTGTTCTGCTCGGGCAGACCCTCCTCATCCACATGCGCCCTCACTCCAGACTGTGCTGCCTCCTTTGTGTTCTGTTCATTCATTCCCAGCTAAGTGGGGTCTGAGGCTGGAAAGCACTGTTCTGTCTTGGATGATAGGCTGCTATCCTGTCCTGTTGCTCAGTCACCTGTTTTTCCATCTGCTTTAATGCGAGCTAAAGAGCACTGAAGGATGAGGCATTTTTCCTTCTCTCTTGAGACTAAACTCTTGTGAAGTTACCCCTTCATCTCACAGGGTGCAGGGAATTCTGCCTACCCCCTTCTCTCTAGAAGGTGCAGTGTTCCTGCCTCGCTGGGCCTGGGAGTGGAGGTCGCATCTGCCCCCTGGTGGGTCCCTGCAGTGGTTCCATGTCCCTGACAGCCTCCGTCCAGGGCAAGATACTGCCTACTTTGGGTTGGCACAGACTCTCCTCCCCTTAGTGCTGGCTGCAGAGCAAGGCTGGTCACCAGGTGGGTGTCCTCTCTGCCCCAGGTCCTGGCAGAGCACAGAGTGAGTGCCTCTTCTGAACTGTCCCCTGTGCATGAAGTGATGTCCCTAGAGCTGGGGGTTGGTGCTGGCTGCCAAGGTGATTGCGTCCCTGATCTCTGGCCATAGGCAGATGCCTGGGCAGGGTGTCTCTTGGCCTTTGTATCACTGACATTTGGGTCTTGAAAGTTTGAGGGGAAGTTTCTGTCAGAATTTTGGGCCACGTCTTAGAGGACAGCTGCTTCCTCACAGGACCTCCCTCCCTCAGCTTCCTTGTGACACATTAGGCCAAGTCTCCAGCACTAGGAAGTGGGTTGCATCACTATGTGAAGAGAGACTGTAGTGTTCAGGAGGACTAGTTTATCTCAGAGTGTGGTCCAAGAACCTCTGGGATTCTTAAACCCCTCTGCATGCGCTGTGACATTCTCCCTTTACCAGCTTGATAGCTAGATGAGGCCAGACTTTATTCATATATTTCAAACAATTCAACATTGTACCAGCTTGAATATAGATCCAGATATGAAAATCAGGCTGTTTTTTGTTAAGCCAGGGGTTGGCAAAAATGTCAAATAGTGCTGCCACTCTTTCTAGTGTTTTTTTTTAAAGATGATATTTACCTTTAATAAAATGTTAATGAGCTATGGGTTTATTTTTTTCTTTTTTTTGTTTCTTAATCTCTGGTGATCCTCCTGCCTCAGTCTCCTAAATGCTAGGATTATGGGCATGCATTACCACACCTGGCTACTTTTAAATAAAATAAGAAATACTTTAAAATATTTTCATTGTAAACCAGGCATGGTGATACACACCTATAATCCCAGCATCTGGGAGGTTGAAGCAGGAGGATCACAAATACAAGCCCAGCCTGGGCATTCAATGGTTTAGTGAGATACTGTCGCAAAATAAAAAGTTAAAAGGACCAGGGAGGGAGCTCAGGGCACATCCCCTAGATTCAGTCTTTAGTACTGAGAAAGAATTCCATTGTTATTGCAAATGTAGGAAGTATTGGTAGATACAGTCTGCATAGACAGAAGCTCTTTTATGATTTCTAATATTATAAGAAGTTCCTGAATTCAAAAAGTTAAAAAAAAAATATCTGGGCAAGCTCATGCTTTCTAACAGTCTGTTCCAGAACCTCCCTGGCCTGGCTGGTCATTTGTTTCTTGCTCCTGCTACATATCCCATGTGACTCAGCACAGGGAATCTCTACATCATTACTCCAGGACCCGGGCCAGGTAGCCCATCGTGTCTCTGCTTCCACGGTCAGCGCCAGAAAAGTGCTATACCTAGTGCTTCTTAAAAGTGATGTGTCACCTTCATGCAATGGCTTGGGCTGGCACTCCCAGCCATCCAGGAAACAGAGGCAGTCGGAGCTCGAGTTTAAGGCCAGCCAGGCAACATAGTGTAGCCCTATCTCAAAGTTATAAAGAAAGCATAAAGGGCAGAGCTGTGCCTCAGTATTGGAGTGTGTGCTTTATTACTCCAATGCCTGCTCCTGAGTTCTGTCCGCACTCTCAAACAAAGCATTGTGTCAGAGATTTGCATAAATATTGTAACATCAAATAAAGTGACATGTATTCTTCAATTCTTGAGCTTCTTTCCCTGCATCACTGGGTCCAGTTAGTGTCAACAAAACACTTGAGGATAGATCCTAATATCCTCAGCCCCCTTCCACACCTTTGACTATATCTTGCCACTCTTTAAAATATTTTGCATTGTAATATTTAGGACATATCACATAATAGAGTGAATAGCTGTGTACCCACCATAGCTTTAGAAACAAAATATTACCTGTTCTGTGAGACTTCCTCTTTGCTTGTCCTCACTGAATGTGGCCATTCTGCCATCAGCAGTTTTAGCTACTTTATGGAGAGCATACTTCATGAAATACTTTCATCATCCTGGGCTTCACCATACATAGGTTTTTTTTATTTGTCAGTGTGTACGAAGGGCCCTTGTGTGCCAGGCTGTTCCAAGTCCTGGGATGCATTGGTGAGATATATCTTGGTCCTGTACTCACGGTACCCTCAAGGGACAGACAGTAAAGACCTGCTGGAGGGAAGAATGGGGTTACCACTCCCTCTGGGTACTCTGAATAAAAATAAAGCTGGGCCAGGCATGCTGGTTCATGCCTGTAATCCCAGCATTTGGGAGGCAGAGGCAGGAGGATTGCTGAGTTTGAGGCTTGCCTGGGCTACATAGTGAACTCAGGGCCAGCCTGAACTACAAAGCAAGACCATGTCTCAAAACAACTTAAAAAAATAAATTAGGGCCGGAGATTTAAAAAAATAAATAAAGCTGGATACAACTAGCTGTGGTAGCATATACCTGTAATCCCACACTTGGGAGGCTGAGGCAAGAGGATCACTGCAGAGTTTGAAGCCAGCCTGGGCTGCATAGCAAGACCCTGACTCAAAACAAAACAAATAAAGTGGGTAAATCAGACTAGAATGATTGCAGTAGAGTGAGTCTGGAGAGGCCTATCTGAGGAAGAGGCCTTTGAGCAAAGACCTGATTGTAAGCTGTGTGAGGAGCAGAGGGAAGAGTTGTTTATTCCAAAGAGCAGCATGTGCAAAGGACCAGAGGTTGCTAGGTTGGCAGGGTAGAGAGTAAGAAAATGAGGTCTCAGAGAGGGCTGGAGCCCAGGTGACACAGGGCCTTGTAAATGGTGGTCAGATGTGTGGATATGGAGTTAAGGGAGATGCAAAGCCACTGCAGAGTACTAAAGTGACCTCATTTACAAGGGAGTCACTCTGACCTGCCATGCTGGAGAAGACTGTAGGGACAAACCAACCAGGGAGAGCCCTTGTGCAGTTACAGGCTGAGTGGGAGATGGCCATATTTGGACTCAATGTGCACTGGGTCTCTGGGCTGGAGGAAAGGCCTTTGCTGCTTTCATGTTGTGAGGTCTCCCACTCATGCAATGCCAAGGCTGCCATGTGCTGTGACTGGCACAGTGTTGGAAGACCAGAGCACAGTATGTTTCTGAGCTAGTACAAGACAACTCCTGCATGCTGCTGATGGAACTGGGTCCATTCAGTCTGCGGGGCTTGAAGGGGGTCCAGGTTTGTCTCCATTTCCTGGAGCAGGTGGAAGTTTACGACCTTCTTGCAAAGAGAGGGAGTCAGTTTATAAAATCCATTGTCTTGGAGTCTTGCAGAGTCAGCATCAGCGCTAGTGGCCTACAGGAGCCTTGGTCTTTCTCATCCTTTGAAAGTGGAACTCTGCCCCAAAACTCCATGCAAACAGGAAGCTGGTTTGACTTCGGAACATAAAATAAAAACCAGCTGATACCCCAAATGTTTTCCCCTGCTCCTCCCCCTTCCCAGAGCCAAAGGAAACTGCTTTTTTCCTTCCTTGGGTTGCTATTTCAGAAAGCCAGCAAACATCAATCCTTTGAAAATAAGCCAAGTTTGGAACCCAGACAGGATCCTATCTGTGGGTCCCTAGTCTGGAAGTATGTCCTGCTGCGCAGAGTTCTAGCAGGAAAGAGGCCTGTGAACACGAAGGTGTTCACGACCAGACCCTGTCACCCAAGTAAGCAGAGTCAGGTGCAGAGGGAAATAGTTTCCCAGCATAGGTTTTATGGGCCAGTCTGCAATGTTATGAAGTCAAAAAAGACCATGACCAGAATTACTTTTTACTGAAATGAAACATACTAGACTTCCTCACATACAATAAAGTATTATTTTGTGGAACTAATTTCAGTATTGTGCATGTACACACACATATACACACATGTATGAATATATTGAACCATAATATAAAGTATATTACTTACCACATAAATTTATATTATAAAGTATATTACTTACCATATAAAACTTTGATACTGCACCAACCTTGGATGCACAAGGGCCCGAGTTCGACACCAGGTACTGCAAAAAAAAGAAATCAAATAAAATTTTGATAAACCCTGGCCTGTAGGGTCTGGGTAACCTGTATCTTCTTCCTACTTTAGGTTGCTGTTGAAAAGTGCAAGCTGGTTTTGAGATCAGTTCTCTATAGAACTGGATCACCTACCCCCACACAGCTGAAGTAAGGGCAGCTGAGAAGCAGCAGGCTTGTTCTGATCCTCTGGGACCAGCACTGAAGCACAGGGAGGGAAAGGGTTGATGCAGATTGGAATTCGAGGGCTTTGCCTTGGATCCACTTAGTCTGGAGAGAAAGGCGGTGTGTAGCATGCTAGCTCATGGACTTGGTTTTGTGACCTCTGCCACCCTTGTGGTCAGGCTGGCCTCAGGTTCCTTTTTGTCCTCTGCCGTAGGCAGCAGCAATTCCAGGGTGCCCTCCTTCTATGGTAAAGTCCCAGGGCCAAGGTTAATACCCCAGACTTCCCCAGAATGACCTTGTACTCGCAGGCCAGTCCTGGTTCCTGGGTGCCAGGGGATTGTTAACAGAGGACAGTGGAAGCAGGCCTGAGTCAGGACAACCTATGAAGAATGTCTAGGAGTTGGCCGCAGTGGTGCAGGCCTGTAATCCGGGCTGCTTGGGAGGCTCAGGAAGGAGGATCACAAGTTTAAGGCCAGCCTGGAAAACCTAGCAAGACCTTGTCTCAAAAAAAAAACACAAAAAGGTTAAGAATATAGTTCATTGGAGGAGCACTTGCTTGGCACATGTGTGGCCCTGGGTTTGATCCCAGTGCTGGGGGGAAAATGAATTAGTAGGCTAAAGTTAGTTTATTCTGTAATAGCTTTAGTGTTACAGCTGGGTCAAGGTACCTGGAAAATTTAGTGCTTTCCAGGTGGCTGAGGGTTGTTCCCCTCTAAGTCAAGCACTTCTACCAATGAACTGACACATATTGTACTTCCCAGGCCATCTCCCCAAGGAGTTCAGAAGACTCTGGGACTGTCTCTGGGAAATAACTGCTAACTGTACCATTTTTGGAAACTCATTTTAATCTTTGGCCACCACAGGATAGTTATTTCCAACCTGCTGCCAGCTCCAGTGACCCTTGGAGATGTGAATTTAAGCTGGACAAGAGAGAAAAGATCCTAAAATTATCCTAAAAGATTTTGGGTTTTCTCTCTGTGGAAACTAGCTCCGACGAGAGGATTCTACTCTGCCACAAGTAGGAGCACCCCTTAAGTTTTTCTTGCTCGTGTTACTCTCCTAGGGCCTCCGAGACTCTGCAGGGTCAGAATTTTATAGCGCAGTACAGTGTCCATGGCCCTTCTGCATGAGAAGCTCCTACTTGGAGCCCAGAGGAAGCAGGATACTGCTGAGGAGCGCTGATGCAGGAGGTGCGGATGGTACTGGATGAAACCGGAACCAGAAGGACCAGCAGGATGTTGTGTAACAGCGTGAAGCGGGGGACAGTGGAGATCGCAATCTTTGGCAGCATCATCCAGCAGAAAGACCGCGAGCTGATGTGCAGTTAGCTGGCGTGGGCCTAGTGGCTGCGCGCAGTACATACAGGGCAGTGGTACTGATGATGATGCTGAGAGTCCTGTCTCACGGGCCCTGTCTTCTCAGGGTGTCTGAGCTCTTGACACACACTTCTATTTCATCTCTGTCGGGCTGGCTTAATAATTACCGCTGTGCTGTGAGCATCTGCGGTCTGCAGAACATCACATTAAGCCACGCTTCTGCCTGCTGGGCACAGAGGCTATTCAGACGGGCAGGCATTTGGGAGGTGGAATCCTCCAAGGAGGGAAGAATGTGCTTGAAGGCAAAGGTCAAGGATGTTATGAGTCACCTAATTAACACCTCGCATTCTTTTGGCCCTCGGTAGATCCCAGTGGCCTCTCCTTTGTTCCACCAAGGCACAGGGATCACTAACCTTCGCTGAGTCTTGTAGACCTTGGGGTGCAAACCTTAGCTGTCAACAGAGCCCCTTGGAGTGGAGGGATGCTCCCTCTCTTGGCCCCGAGCTGTGTGTCAGCCAGTTGGTTTTTTTTCCCATTGTGCCAGCACACTGAGCACACTGACGCAGGTGAAAGGCATTGGCACTTCTGCTCTAAACATAAGGGGATCTGAAAAGCAGAGCTGCGGGTGGGACAGTCCTCCAATCTGCTCTGTCTGTAACATGTCACCTCTCTGCCTTGCCTACAGGTGACCTTGGAGAAGGTGCTGGGAATCACTGTGTCTGGAGGCAGAGGCCTAGCCTGCGACCCCCGATCTGGTTTAGTTGCCTACCCTGCCGGGTAAGTGTGTGGCTTGTAAGAGATCTTTCTTTATCACAGGGCTGACCAGCTGGGGTGGGCAGGGCTTTCTGGCACCTTCTGGGGGATGTGTCAGGTTGATGTTCTGGTGGTATTTCTCCTGAGAGGCAGTGGGCTGGGGAAGGCTCCTTGGTGGGTGTTGTCCTTGTCGCATCCTGTCCTACTCTTTGGCCACCTACCCTCACCTACCCATGTACACATACAGGTTCATACTTTATGTCACACAGTTCTCAGCAACTACTTCTAATCATTTTAAAGGCAGTTTTATTGAGACGTGTACCATACAGATAAGTATCCAAGTTAGAGCTTGGGGTGTACCTCCCTGGGTGAGTACTTGCCTATCATGGTCAAGGCCTGGGTTCTAGTCCCCAGACCCACAATAAACAAAATACCCAATTCAGTGTTTTTTCTTCTTTCTCTTTAAAAAATATTTTCATAGGGTTGTACAGCTATCACCACAGTCAATTTCAGGATGCTTTTATTGCCCCCTGAAACATCATATGGTCCAGTGCAGTGGCAAGCACATGTAGCCCCCAAAGCTGCTTGAGAAGCTGAAGCAGAAGGGTTGCTTAAGCCCAGAGGTTCAAGTCAGCCTGGGCAACAGATTGTGTCAACAATAAATAGGGCATGGGGCTGGAGATTTAGCTCAGTGGTTCTGGCACCTGCCTCGCAAGCACAAGGTCCTGAGTTCGATCCCAGTAACCACATACAATGTTGGACATGGTGGCTCACGCCCACCAGCAATCAATACCACATACCACAGTGCTGGGCATAGTGGCTCACGCCTGTCATCCCAGCACTCGGGTGGCAGAGACAGGCAGATTGCTGAATTCAAGGTTTGCCTGGGCTACATAGTGAGCTCAGGGCCAGCCTGAACTACAAAGCGAGACCCTGTCTCAATAAATAAATAAATAAATAAATAAATAAGTAGGGCCGAAGACACAACTCAGTGGTAGAGCACTTGCCTAGCATGCACAAGTCCTTCATTCAGTCTCTAGCGTTGTAAAAATAAATAAATAAATAAATAAAAAGAAGAGGAGGAAGAGGAAGAAAAGAAACTCATTAGCAGTCATTGTCCCACCTCTCTTCCCCAAAACCTCCAACCTTAAGCTACCACTAATCTATTTTTTTTTAAACAGAAAAACAATGTTATTTGGGAACTTAGAGGGAAGATAGGTAAGGAATCCAGCTGAGGTACTTACACAGGGCTCAGACTAGGCCTTCCATAGCAGCAAGAAGCCAGAGGTCAAGGACGAGCTGCCAGGTTAGGCTCTTGCTGGCTACGATCTCAGTCTGATGTCTAGTGTGGTAATCTTTATGGCTGAGGTGGTTTTGCTCAAGGAAAGACTGTCTGGTGGTGTCTCAGGCCTGTGGGATTCCGGTGACCTCAGGCTTAGGACACTGGCTGGAGGATTCAGGGTATAGAAGAGTGTCCCTAGAAACACCCCATTAATCTATTCTCGGCTTGTTCTGGTTAAGTCATGTAAATGGAATCATGATAATTGTTTTTTTTGCAGCTGACTTCTTTTGTTTAGCATGATTTTTTTCGCAGTTCCATCATGTAGCACATGTCAGTCAGTATTCTGTTCCTTTTCTCACCTGAGTAATAAGGCATTGTATGGATAGATCACTTTCTGTCTATTCTCCAGTTTCCACTGATTAGCTCAGGATGCTGTGCTGCTCTGATGACTTGAAGAGATGCCAGGAACATGGAAGAGAATTGGGGACTGTGGCCAGTGTGCCTTTTCACTTCTCTGCTTGTACACATGAGAAACTCCTAACTGTAGCTTTGTAAGCTTTTTTTTTTTTTTTTTGAGACAGAGTCTTGCTTTGTAGTTCAGGCTGGACCTGAGCTTACTATGTTGCCCAGGCAAGCCTCAAACTCAGCATTCCTCCTGCCTCTGCCTCCCAAGTGCTGGGATGATAGGTGTGAGCCACCATGCCCGGCCCTGTGGTATGTGGTACTGATTGCCGGTGGGCGCTGGTATTGTTGTATGTGGTTAGCGGGGAGCAAACCAGGGACCTTGCACTTGTGAGACAGGCGGTGGAACCACTGAGCTAAATCTCTGGCCCCTTTGTAGGCTTGTTTAGGAGCATGGAACCTCCTGTGTTGGTTTGTTCTGTCAGCCTCTGGCCCTTGCTGCTAGGTGTGGGAGCATGATAATGACAGGGTCCCTGCTTTGCTTTTCTTACCCCCATCATCATGGTGGTATGGCCTGTGGAAGAAGGAGCTTGTTCCTAGTGCCCTGTGCAGCCTACCTCCGGGGAATTCCTCTCATTTCTGCTTCTGCCTGGGGAAGCCAGGTTTCTTCTTGTGGTGGGTCTGTGGCTGGCATAGAAGGAAGATTGGCGGGAAGGCCTGGGTTCTGCTCCCTGCATGCTGAGCCCTGTGTCCTTGGGGGAGGAGACCCAGCCTCCTTCCACACCTGCACACAGGTCTGGGCCTGGGTGGCGCCTGCAGGGGTGTGTATGCCTGTGTTGATGCGTGGGTCCCCACCCAGTCTGCATCCACCTGCCTGGTAGTCTGCGTCCTTCCAGGCGCGTGCAGCTCCTCCACCAGACCCTCTCATAGGTTTACTGAGGCTGCTTTTCTTGGGCCAGCCCTGGGTAACACTCTGACCTGTCTGTTCCCTGACCTTGGGGTTTCTTATAACTTCTATTTCTTTCTTCACAAATGGGTTCTTTTGGATGCTTACATTCTGCTCTGCACACGAGCTCCTTAATCCGCTTCTGGGTTATTTGGGGACCACTGCAGCCTGTGTGAGCCCAGGCAGGCTCTCTGGCTGCCTTGCTGTCCTCCTCTCCCTACCTAATAATTCTGCTGCTGCCCCCAGCCCCCACTTTTTTCCTGCTGCACTCTAGGAGCCAGCTCAGGTATCCTAGAAACAAGAAGAGAAACAAAACTCACAAGTCTCCAGAAGCCTAGAGGCAAAGATCAAACCAAAACAAAGTATTCTGAGAGGAAATGAAACCACCCAGGGCAGACGGTGGGGAGAGGAACTTCAGGCAGAGAGTGGAGTTACAGGACAGAGACCCCACAGTTTTAGGGGCTCCTTCTTTTCTACAGAGTGTTCCCTTTGCTGTCATTTTCCCCATCCAAAGCCCACTGCCACCTATCTGATACTGTGCCCCAACTGGAGCATGTTCTTTGGAGGACTTACTTTAGCTGATTACCTTTAATGGTATGGACAACTTTTCACAGTCTGGATGCCATTTTTGAGCCAATCAGGTCTGAGAGCAGTTACTTGGGACCCCACTGCCGAAGTAAAACAGGCCAGGTGCTCCAGGCAGAGCTGCTCCTTGACTCCTGGGCAGGCAGTATCCCAGTGAGGGGCCTGGGCCTGTGCAGCAGCTGGGAGGTGGCCTGGTGGCTGCTGTTGGCAGGAAGGAGAGAAGGGAAACTTCTTCCTGAGAAGCTGTTCTGTCCCATAAGCCCTGCTGAGAAGGCGGCATCAGAGGCACTGTGTGGGGACCGAAGCGTGGGGTCTTCTGAACCGTGCGTGATGTCTGAGCTGAAGGAGCACAGCACCCTTTGCTCAGAGGTAGCCTGTGTGGGTGCTAGCTGGGCGCCATGCACAGTCAGTGGGTCTGAAGGAGACTCCTGTGCCAGGGTCTGCAGGGATCACACCAACACACGAAGCCTCCGTGCCCCTCACGGGTCAGCCATCAGCCTGTTTGTTCAGCAGGTTTTGCTGAAACACCAGAAATGTAGCAGTGGGCGAGGCAAGCAGGGTCACGCTGTGTGGGTTGAGAAGTGCTGCCCTGCTCACTTCTCTCACATGTGCTGACTGCTACATCAGGTGGTGGGGAATGCTTTAGAAAATAAGCCAGGGAGGCAGAAAGGAAAGAGGTGAGTAACTGGCAACTGAGAGGGCCCACGTGAAGATTGGGTGTCAGGGCTCAGTGAGGGTAACAGCTGAGCTGGCCCGAGTGACAAGGCAAAAGCACTGTGTGTAAGTGGACACCAGTGAGCTCCAGGTGTGGGGACATCATGTGCAGAGGTCTCAGAGACGCAGTCAGTTACTTGGGTGAGGTGCTTCCCACGTGCTGGTGGCTGGACTGGCTGAGGGAGAAAGAGGCGTGCCAGCCTTCTTTATGAGCCTTGCAGCTCATGGATGAAGCTTCCTCTGTTGTCTCAGGAATGAGTGCACTTATGACCACTCTGCACTGTGCACCATGGAGTCCACAGAGTTCTTAAGTCCTGTGTCTTTGAGGAGGAGCCTGAGGAAGGTCCCTGTGTCTTTGGGAATTGGGTGCTGGTGGGGCTCATGGCCTGCACAAGAGGGTTACTTACTTAGATTCCATGCGCTAAAGAAGACTACAGCCAGGGGTACCATAGGGTCACACTAGCATCGCAGTCTCTTGGAATAATGAAAGCTGTAAGGCTCCCCCTGAGTTTGGCTAGTGTCACATGCCTTAACCAGCACTCTGGGGGACAGAGGCAGAACAGTTTCAAGTTTGAGCTTCGCCCAGGCAACTTAGGTACTTAGCTGTCTCAGAACAAAAAATAAAAAACCGGGAATGTGGCTCAGTGTGAAGGCCCTGGGTGCAATACCCAGTACCTCTCCCTCCCAAACAGAATTCCCCTTTGGAAATGAGTCTGGAGTAGCTTATAATTTCACATCTGGATGACCTCAGGGACTGACTAGTGTCCCACGTGAGATGTCAGTTGGGGTGCCAGTCACAGCTGCTGCCCCTGGGCTGGCCCTTCCCTTGTCCCTGTGCATCAGGTCCCCCTTGAGAAAGTGGCTAAGTGTTCGTGCTGATGACTTGAATGTTACCTTTAGTTCTCACGGGTCTGTGAGCTAGAAGTCTTTTCTGTTTTACAGGTGAGGGAATTGCATTTCAGAGAAGCAGAGGGACATACCTGAGAGCACATGTGTGTTAGCAGATGGGTGTGCCGCACCACAGCGCTCTTGTTTGTTCTCTACCACACTGGCCTTGGGCATCATGAGCTGGCCTTCAGATAGAAAGTGGGAGGAATGGTGCACCTGCCCCTGAGGTCCGGCATCCAGGCCCCTCCCCACGTCTCAGCAGTCAGAGGGCAGACACCCTGCAGACCGTGACTTAAAGTTTTACCCACTCATCACGAGCACTTGAGAGCCTTCCTTCTAGGCCTGGAGGCCTGACAGTAAACAGTATATACAAAACAGTCCTCAGAGAGCTGGTCATGTGTGAGGATGAGACACTCCCTGCAGTAAATTACAGAGACTATTACAAGTCGGTGTGCACGGAGGGGAAAAGTATGAGCAATGGTGGTGACAGGAGGTTAGGAAGGCAGGATTGGGGCCATACATGGTGACATGGAGCCACATGCTTGTGTGAGTCAGCTTCCGGTTTACCTGACCTGAAAGGAGAACTTCTCAGGCACTGGTCGAGCCTTCCCTGCTCACTCCCTGTGTGTGCCACTCTGTTCAGCTCCTCCAGGGTTCACTTGGCTCTGCCTCTGAAGGGTGGAGAACATCAGAAGGCAGGTCTGACGTGTGTCCTGGCTCTGCACAGTGGCTCAGGGCTGAACCTGTGCTGAGAGAGCAGATGTCAAGGGCCAAGGCCTGGAGGAACCGAGGCTTTCCCCTCTCCTTGTGATCACAAGCAGTTCCCTGCATCTTCTGGTTCTGAGTTCAGGCATCGCCCAGCCCTTGTCAGGGTGAGGATTTCAGTCAGCATCGCCAGAAGGGCTTGCTCTGCCCAGTGGGGATATGGAGGTGGAGGCCCCACTCCCCTTCTTGGACTCACTGAGGAGCTTGGCCAAGTTCACCAAGAAACCTGGAATGGTTCTTCAGAGGGGCTGAGACAGGAAGGATGAAGCGTATTGGGCACGGGACCCAAGGTGTGCTGCTCTCAGTCCAGCATCAGCCTTATTGTCCCCATGGGTTGGTCTCCCTCTCACTGTTGCAGGTGGTTTCCTGGTCTGAGTGGTCCGGAGTAGAACATGGAGATTAAGGGCCGGCCACTGTGTATTTCTACCTTACTCCGCTCTTCTGGGCCATGCCTGACAGCTTCCCAGGCCATGCTGGACAGAGGGGTGCCAGGAGTTGGGAAGGGAGGTTTGCTTGTCTGCTTCTAGCCAGTTGTCTTTGCATTGGATGGGTGTGTACACACACACTCACACACACACATGCTCTCTCACACTCACATACACTGCTACTGCTGCTCTCCCACCTTCTACCAGGATTTGAACTTAGAAGAAACAGGATGTTGTTTCCCTTTAGAGTCTGTGTCCTGACCTGGAGAGCGCTGTACATAGTCAGGCGCACTGTCCTTTACAGGCCGTGCACAGGCCTCACTGCAGAGTCATCCATACTCAGCCCTTTTGGACTTGGATGTGATTGGGAGGCTGTACCAATGGAGCCAGCTCAGTAACTCTACTCAGAAGGGCCTCAGAAAGCTGGGAAATAACCAGACAGGCATGGAGCCTGGGCTGTGGACAAACCAGTAGGCCAGCACAGTTGTAAGAAGATTCACAAAGTACCGGTTGGCCACTGAGAACTTCTGGGCTTGGAACTGGTGATAGTGGCAGGGCTGGAGGGTGGTACCCTTCACGCTGAGTCAGGTCTTAACGTCTCAGTATCCAATCTGTGGTTTAAACCGCTGTCCTCCTTATGCTTCTATTCAGGGGGAGAAGACCTAGAGTGTAGAACACTCTTACTTTTTTCATGTCTTAAGGTCCTCCAGACCATGGGGTTCTAGAGGAGAGGCAAGAAGAGATGGGAGTTAGCTTTGAAAGAGAAAGGACAAAGGAACAAGGAAGAAAGCAGGGAAGGAGAGGGGGTGGAATGAGCTGAAGGAGGACAGAGAGGGCATAGTAGGGGAGTCAGAAAGATGGCAGACCCAGTGTCCCAGGCTTTTGGGACAAAAACCCTGGGTGTGCTGGTCACGCCAGAGGGCCCAGAGTCCCTAGAGAAGTGTGTCCGGCATCTGCATGCAGAGATGTTTCGGTTATCAAGGATGCTGGGTTCTCACGAGCAGCTCGTGCTTCCTGTGCTTCAACTTTCCAGCCAACGGTGGGGTTTGGATGCGAAGGCTGCAGAAAGTGAGGGCTAGGAGAAGAAACTGCCTGCCCACCCCCACCATGGCTCCAGAATGGCCCTTGCTAGCCAGTTTCCAGGCTAGTGGAGGGTGAGGCTAGGGACAGCAGGCCAGGGCCTGCTCACAGCTGTGGGCTGAGTGAGAAGCCAGCTTGGCTGCCAGCTTCTGTTCTCGCCCATTGCCGAGCGCCTGGCTTCCCCCTGAGGCTGCCTGGGCACAGTCTGCACCTAACCTCACCTGTGCAGCAGCCTTGGCCCTGGCTGAGCAGTGGTCACCTGAGAATCAGGTTCTCTGGGCTTGGCCCAGAGTTCTGTGACACTGAAAGCTTTCTGAGGCCCTCGTGTGGTCTCTGTGCCCTTTCCCTTGCCACCGCCCATCTTCCCAGGTGTCTGTACCATCCTGTCCCCAGCACAGTTGCCCACACCCTTCCCATTGCCTGTGCAGTTCCTGCCAAGTCCACATACGTGTCTGGGTGTGAGGCCTCACCCTCGTCAGTGCATGACTGATTGGCATGCTGTGGTTAGATGCCCAAGAACTGGCTGTACACTCGAGACATGCTTTGCCCAAATCATGTCTGTTGTTCCCTGATCTCCTCTTCCCGGACGTGCAAGGGCTGTGGGCTGGATGTGTCCCTGCTGCCCTTCATGGGTATTGCCACCCATGGGTGCTTAGGGAGTTCCCTGATCCCTGGGGCTGCAGAGCTGCCCCTGTTGGGTAGGAAGGAACAGAAACAGGCTGCCAGGAGCCAGGAGTAGAGCCCTTTTGCCATAGCATACCAAGCTTGCTCCTTTTCTGGGTGAGCAGAAGCTGTGGGTGGTGTGGGGCTCCTGGGGAGCCTGATGTCTTGCCCATCTCCTCAGGTGTGTGGTCGTACTGTTCAACCCGCGGAAACACAAACAGCACCACATCCTCAACAGTTCCAGGTAGGTGGGCCTGGCCTCCGGGGTCCCTGTGTCTGCTTGGAGCTCTGGGACTCTGGGGCAGGGCCAGGTAGGGAAGTGCCGTGTGTCCCCTTGGGGTGTGTTGGTGTCACCTTGGGGAGGCTATGGGGCCAGGTCGTAGCATCCTTCTGAGTGAGTGTCCTGGTATCCTGCAGGAAGACCATCACTGCCCTGGCCTTCTCCCCGGATGGCAAGTACTTGGTCACAGGAGAGGTGAGTGAGAGGGAGGAAGCATGCTGCCCAGTGGGTGGGCTGCCTTGCCAGAGCCTCAGTGTTGTGTCCAGGTAGTGTTGCTGTCCAGCCCTGGCCTTTTGCTGTCATTTGAATAGTGGCTCTGAAGTATTAGCATGCATCAGAATCACCTGTCAGAGTGCATATTGCTGGGTCTCCAGGGATTTGGGGTTTCCTGGGATCCCCCAGGGGGCTCTTCTGACATTGCAGGTGGTACCAGCACAAGCTCAGTTCACACACCTTGCAAACCACTTCCCTAACAGGCACCTGTTTCCTGTGGCCCTGCGGGGCACGTGGCTGGGGCTGGGGCAGGAAGGCAAGCATGGCGGAGGCTCTTACCTTGGCTGCTCAGCAGAATTGGTCGGGGCTCTCTCCAAGCAGAGACACAGACCTCATGGGAGGTGCTGGGCAAGACCCAGCCACTCCCTCTTGGTACTCAAGGTGCCTGCAGAGCTCTGTGCTGCCCCTCTGTTCTGTGGCCCTCTGTGGAACCTGCCCTTGACTTCGGGCCAGGGTCCTTGGTGTGGTATCTGGTGGCAGAGAGGCCAGGCCCACTGCATGGGGTGGTGGTGGGAAGGCCACACACCATGATCCTCATGACCTCCCTGTCCTGTAGAGTGGTCACATGCCTGCTGTGCGGGTGTGGGACGTGGCCGAGCAGAGCCAGGTGGCAGAGCTCCAGGAACACAAGTATGGTGTGGCTTGCGTGGCCTTCTCCCCCAGTGCCAAGTACATTGTCTCCGTGGGTTACCAGCATGACATGATTGTCAACGTGTGGGCCTGGAAGGTGAGCAGCGGGCTGGGGTGGCCTAGCAGTCACGTGGGGCTCTAGGTGTCAGCTGGGGAGCAGGGGTGCCAGCTGAGTGGCTCCACTCACCCTCCTGGAAAATGACCAGGAGCCAGAGAAGCTGTGTGCAGGCATGTGGCAGATGTGGCTTCACGCTCACAAGTACTTGCAAAGGAAATGAAGTTCTTCAGTTCCTTGAGTGAGGTATTCTCCTCTACCTCTCTTCTCAAGTAGAAATTTTTTCTACTTCTCCTCCATTCTCTGAGTTTCTTTTCTCCATTTATTCTTTTTTTTTTTTTGAGACAGGTTCTCCCTATATAGCCCAGGGTGGCCTCAAACTCACAGTGATCCTCCTGCTTCAGCCTCCCTAGTGCTGGGATTACAGGGATGCACCACCTACCTGATCTAGCCTCAAGTGGCAGAGCCGAGACCTTTCCTTTGACCTTCCTTGCAGAAGAACATTGTGGTGGCCTCCAACAAGGTGTCCAGTCGGGTGACAGCAGTGTCCTTTTCTGAAGACTGCAGCTACTTTGTCACTGCAGGAAACCGGCACATCAAATTCTGGTACCTCGATGACAGCAAGACATCCAAGGTGAGGCATTGAGGCCCAGCCCGGCCTGGAGGGTGGCTCCTCCTCAGCCTCTGCTGCCCGCCCAGCATTGCACAGAAGTTTTGGATGAGCCAGTTCTTATCTGGGCCAAGGAGGAGCCTCAAAACACAGAGGGCTTGCAGTGCCCCTTCCCCCTCAGGCCGTGTTCCCAGGGCAGCTCAGGGCCATGTGTCCACAGGTAAATGCCACCGTGCCCCTGCTGGGCCGCTCAGGGCTGCTGGGGGAGCTGCGCAACAACCTGTTCACGGATGTGGCCTGTGGCCGAGGGAAGAAGGCGGACAGCACCTTCTGCATCACATCCTCTGGGCTGCTGTGCGAGTTCAGTGACCGCAGGCTCTTGGACAGATGGGTGGAGCTGAGAGTAAGCACTTCTGCCTCAGGGTACCTGGCAGGGCTAAGTGCAGGGTGGCTCAGGGCGGCGGTGATCCCTGTAACTGCCTCCTCTTGCTCTCGCTCTCTCTCCCTCTTTCCCTCTCCTGCTTTCCTCTTCTGCTCAGAACACAGACAGCTTCACTATAAGTGCTACCTAGCCCTGCCTCTCTTCCTCAGGCTGCTGTTTTCTCTTTGTTTGATTTTTCCTCCTTTACCCTCTTTGCCAGCCCGTTGGGCCCCTGGCTTCTGTCCCTGGCAGCCCAGGGCTGTGGAGGGAGGGCGTCTCAGTGTGAGGCAGCTAAGGGCCAGAACAGTGGGGGGCTGCTGTGGCTGGTCTCAGCCGGTGACTTGCTGAGGGCGGGGTGGGGTGGACTGAGAGGGCTGGTGACCTACACAGACTGAGTGCTCTGCACACAGACCACGGTGGCCCACTGCATCTCCGTGAGCCAGGACTACATCTTTTGCGGCTGCGCCGATGGCACCGTGCGCCTCTTCAACCCCTCTAACCTGCACTTCCTGAGCACCCTCCCCAGACCTCATGCCCTGGGCACAGACATTGCCAACATCACTGAGGCCAGGTGAGCTGCATGGGCTTGCCTCTGTTCAGAGTGGCACCCTGTGCAATGTGTCTGGCTTCTGTACAGGCCCTACCTGAAGAGTACCAGGGACAATTTTGTAGTCAGACAAATTCGGGTTATTGGCACTTGTTGGGACTGAGCAGACCACATGTCATAGAGGGTGAGGAGTATCTCAGTAGGCGAGTGTCATTAGGGACTTACAGGATTTAAGTCTGCATTAAATGAATTTAGGAATGGTTCCAGAGAGTGGCATTTGTCCTGGTTGTATACTGTCAAGAAGTGGGGACAAGGATGGGTGTGGTGGCGCATGCCTGTAATCCTAGCATTTGGGAGGCTGAGGCAGGCGGGTTGCTGTGAGTTCAAGGCCAGTCTGGACTATATAGTGACACCCTGTCTCAAACCTCCACCCTGAAAAACCAAAACAAAACAAAAGAAATGGGGACAGTTCTACAATTGAACATCTAAATGATCTTTATTGAAGAGTTAGAAAGAAATGTATGAGGTAAAGAAGTGGCCATCAATCCTGTTAGGTGGGAGAGGATGACATCTGGTCATTTGGTTATTTGTGTGGTGATCTGGTTTCTAGTCTATGCACAGACATGATCACAGAACAGCCTCATTCTTGTTTCACACCATCATAGTCACAGAAATACCTTGTCTGGCATTGGTGTTCTGGGAACTTGTTTGTGTTTGTTAGAAGAACACCGTGGCCCAGCAGCCCCTGTGGGATCAGCTCCCAGCAGATGGCTCTGAGGGCCTGCTTTCTCTTCTCAGGTAACTCCAGCACATCCACACGGGCAGGCCTGGAAAGGACCACCATGCTCTGCCCCTTCCTTTTTGAGTGGCTTCTCTTCCTTCCCTTCAGTCTCACCAGTTTTCCTTGTCTTCTTTCCCACAGTCGCCTCTTCTCTGGAGGGGCCAATGCCAGGTATCCGGATACCATCGCCTTGACCTTTGATCTGACTAATCAGTGGCTGTCTTGTGTGTACAATGACCACAGCATCTATGTTTGGGATGTGAGGGACCCTAAGAAAGTGGGCAAGGTGTACTCAGCTCTGTATCATTCCTCCTGCGTCTGGAGTGTGGAGGTAGGTGGGCTGGCTGGGCAGGGACTGACCTGGTTTGCTGGGATGCCTTGAAAGGACAGACTATGGGAACCTCCAGGTGTAACCAGATGTTCCTGTCCCCACCCTCCTTCTCCACCCACACCCTCATCATGGCTCTTAGATACTTTCTTGTTGGTGGGACAAAATACCCCATGCTCACAAGTTAAGGGAAGAAACAATTTTATTTCAGCGCATGGTATATAGAAGTTCCAGTTCGTAGTTGGCTGGCTTCAAGGCAGGGAGGCATGGCAAAGGAAAAGGAGCAGTGTGGTGAAGCAGGCAGGAAGCTGCCTCCTTCTGCTGCTTTCCTTTTTGTTCTATCCATGCTACGAGCCTATTGGCTGCTGTCACTCAGCCCAGGGGTGGGTCTTCCTTCTTCAGTAAATCCATTCAGTTACACCAGAAGTATGCTGACCTGATCAGGGGACTAATCCAGCTTCATACACATGATCCAGCTACTTCCCAAAGCTCCACCTATGTGGCAACCAGATATTAACCACAGCACCCTTTGTATCAATCATGAGGCCCGGGCCTGTATTTTAGTGCTTCTTAGGCTTCTGCTATCCTGACCCCATCCATCCTTAGATTTGTCTCATCCTCAGCTCAGTGATCTTGGACAGGATACTAAGTTTGGCCATGCCTGTGGTTTCTTCAGCTGCAAAAGGGTTTGTCTAATTGTTCTAGAAGTGAGGTGAGATACCCAGATGAATGGCTGGTGCACAGTAGGTGTGTGGCCAGTTGGCTCTCCCTTTGTAACCAGAGACACGTAACACTTACATCTTGCTCCCTGTATGGGGCACACCACTGAGTCTTAGTGTTCTGTTCTGTTTCCAACTCTGGGCAGGCGAGGGACTGCTGTCTAATGTGGCCCCACTCTCTCCCTCTGCCTCGCAGGTCTACCCCGAGGTGAAGGACAGTAACCAGGCCTGCCTGCCCCCCAGCTCTTTCATCACCTGTTCCTCGGACAACACCATCCGCCTGTGGAACACAGAGAGCTCTGGGGTGCATGGCTCCACCCTGCACCGGAATATCCTCAGTAATGTGAGCCTGAGTCCTGTGCCCCACTCCCTGCTCTGCACCCCACACCTTTAGCTTTCACACTTGCTTCTCAAGACATTCCTCTCCAGACCATGCTCCTCGGCTCTTCTTTGGCTGGGCTCTGTGAGCCAGGCTTAGCTTGCTGTGTCCCTCCCCATCTCAGCAGTAGTCGCTCAAGCTCACCTCACCACCTCTCTGACCTCCCACCAGGATCTCATTAAGATAATCTATGTGGATGGCAACACTCAAGCCCTTCTAGACACTGAGCTGCCAGGAGGAGACAAAGCTGATGGGTCCCTGATGGATCCCCGCGTGGGCATCCGCTCTCTGTGCATCAGCCCCAATGGGCAGCATCTGGCTTCAGGAGACCGAATGGGCACACTTAGGTGAGCCAGGCCTGGGTGATGTACACTGGAGTGGGTAGATCCTTGAGGACACCGCTTTAAGAGGAGTTTCCTCAGGCCAGGAATTTAGCTCAGGGGTTTCAGTGCCTGCCTCACAAGCACAAGGTCCTGAGTTGGTACCACATTCCACAGTGCCAGGCATGGTGGCAGAATATGGGAGGCAGAGGCAGGAGGACTACTGTGAGTTTGAAGCTTGCCAGGGCTACACAGTGAATTTGGGGCCAGCCTGAACTATAAAGTGAGACCCTGTCTCAAAAAAAACCAAACAAGGGCCAGAGGGTTAGCTCAGTGGTTCCAGCGCCTGCCTCGCAAGCATAAGGACCTGAGTTCGATCCCCGGTTACCACATATAATGCTGGGCGTGGTGGCTCACGCCTGTAATCCCAGCACTC
>PVIC010014905.1:0-36519 GCA_004025085.1 Thryonomys swinderianus
TTATTTTGTAGGATTACCATTCCATCAGGATTTATATACCTTCATAAATTTCTAATTTGAATGGCATAATATGCAAATAATATCAATTTTATTGTTTGCTTCACAATAAGCACTCACAGAATCCAGCTACATGTTCCATTCTTTGTGAAAAAAATATCAATACTGTGCTGCAGCAGCTGTATAGTAACAGACATGCTTGTAATTCATATTCTACAGTTTTTCACATGTTTAAGCTGATAATTTGTAAAACCAGTATTGAAAGTCAGATACATCTAACATTTCATGTCATAATAACCTAAATAATAGTCCCAGGATCTCACAAACCCTCTAGGAAAATAAGATCTATAATTTAAATTAAAAAATAATAATTACCCCTGGATATTGCTTTTTGATGCATAGCTTAATTTTTTTGTTTCAAAAATGGATAGTTTCTGTTCACTGGGAATAACACTATAAATTAAACAGTATTCCTCTCCAACCCTAAATGAAGTACAGAAACAACCCAAACCTGTTTTCCATTTCATCCAAAGAGCCAAAGTTTTCTTCAGAAAGAGTGATGAAACACACAAAAGACCAAGCTGGAAGGGAGAGTTCAGGTCTGGTCTTGGCTTTGCCCCAATTAGTTTTTATGAATTTGCTCCAAACACTTCATTGCTTTAGGCCAAGGTGATCTCATCTGTAAAATTAGGACTCAAACTAGCAAATCTCTAGTACCCCTTCCCCTCAACAACTGTGTCAAATAGGAAACTGATGGACTGAATTCAAACTTGACCTCTATTTGCTCTAGAAAGACACTAAAATAAAGGTAAAGGAATAAATAGTCTATCAGAGGCAAAATATATTGTCAGTTGATTTCCTTGAAGTGACAATTTATTCATTTATAAAAACTATCTGTCAGGTTACCACCCAGCAAAATACTGTATCAAAACAGCCTCCAGGCTTTACAAAGCAAAACCAGGGGCCTAAAAGGAGACAATAATGTGCAGGTTTTGCTAGGCAAACATCTGTGGATATTTAATATAAATTTATTTGTTGAATCAAACACTGGTCATTTGGTAAAAATAAGTCAACAACTTTGATGGTAGGTTGGGAAAGATTTACAAGAAATATACACACATTGTAAAATCATAAACAATCAAAGTATAAAGACTGGCTGCTACAATAAAAAACTAAAAAAAACCCCACTGCCACTATCCTCAGGAGATAACAGTAAACTGGAGTCACAGAAACTGTGCTGCTGGGGTTCTGGATGAAGAAAACTTAATGAAGTTAACAGTAGTTAAGGAGATGAGACTTGAGCAAACTTCTAAATTAGATAGAAAGGAAAACAAACAAAACTTGTTTGTAAATAAAACCAGAAAGGTAAATTACTCTAAATCTGAGTAACCTTGGAAACTAGGTAAATTTGGAAATGTTAAGAAACAGGGTATCACATATAATTGTAAATAATTTAATAAAATAATGGAATAATTTAACAAAATAATGCAGTATGGGAAATTTAATCTGATAAAGGTTTGCAAACTGGGAGGGAAAGTATGAGGTATTAAATGATTCTCAAAGTGTAACTCCACCTTGAGCTCAAAGCAGCAGCACCTCCAGGTAATTTGTTCGAGGCCTAGAGAATCTGGAGATGGGTCCCCTAGGACGTGTGTAACAAGGGCTCCAGGTGATCCTGACACACAGTGTAGTCTGAACACCACTGGCAAATGATGATGAGGTTCTCAAGTAGGGGACTGGCTGTGACAATAGAGTCTCTGGCACAACACCTTCTATGGGGGAAAAACGGATCATTTGAGACTGAGAGATGCAAAAGAAAGATGTCAGCCAAGCGTGGTGGCTCACGCCTGTAATCCCAGCACTCAGGAGGCAGAGACAGAAGGATTGCTGAGTTCAAGGCTTGCCTGGGCTACATAGTGAGCTCAGATCCAGCCTGAACTACAAAGTGAGATGCTGTCTCAAAAAAAAAAAAAAAAAAGAAAGATGTCATAGGTGCAACAAATGCCAGAAACTGAAAACCCATGATAGTCAATTAAATAAAGAAGGTTAGGCTGTCTGGAGAAGAAGGATAATGAGCTCAGATTCAGACATATTCAATTGAAGGTGATGTAGAACAACCATATGGAATTGTAGGCAATTAGATATTGGAACCTAAAACTCAGATTTGATTTCAGACTTGGCTAGAAATGCTGATTTGGGAATGATTATCACAGATCTGAGCAGAGTGAATTCTCTTTATGTAAAGGAAAAAGTAAAAGGCCTAAATCCATTAGACAAAGGAGAGTGAAAGAAACATCATTAGTCAATGAAGAAATGGAATGGAAGGGAAGAAATGAACCAAGATAGCACATGTAGAAATGATAAATAGATTTCATCACATGTGCCAATTCTGATCAACTGGCAGTAGCTGCCTGGGACGCTGTGTGTAGGAGGACTCCGAGGCCAAGTCCAGGTTCAGCGACTTAATGTCTATGCAGGGCAGAAGAGGCAGATCTAGCAACATGGCTGACAATTGCCTATCACTCCATAGAGTGCGTAGAAATTAGACTGTATGAACATCAAGAATCAGTGGAAGGAGAGCAACAGGAAGCAGTAACTACAGGCCTGTTCAACGAGTTTAGAAATGAAACAAAAAGGGGTGGATATTATAAATGAAAGATAATTTCACAAGTAGTAGAAATTGGCATGTTTGAAACCCAGATATAACCAATAATCTGTTACTGGATTATAAGATACTAATGAATGCTAGTCATTACTTATCAAAAACAATTCAGAGAGCACAATGTATATGTCACTCATAAAGACCAGATTATTTACTGAATAGTAAGAGACTAAATTAAAATTTATATATTATATTCTAGCCCATTTTCTAAATAACCATTCAATTCAGGTTTCATAGCACTTTTTTAAGGAACATCCCATAGAGTAAAACAAAAAAGACAAGACTATTTTCATATACTAAAAAGAAAAAAAAAAAAAAAAGAAAAGCTTTAACCAAGACTAATACTCTCATCTAAATTACTTGCTTTGGTGAACTGAACATAAAATACTATTCTAAATTATCTAAACTTCTAAATCAATCTTCTGTCTTCATGTGTGAACAAATGTGTGCTTTCTTAGCAAAATGTTATAATTCCCAAATCTGTTACACAGTAATAAAATTCCTTAACTGAACTTAAAAACTACTTAGTTCTTTAAGTTCTGATCAACATTATTTTTCATGGAAGATTTTAAATTTATTTTTGTATATAAAGTGCCAGAAAAGGAAAAACTAAAAAGTATGAAAATAAAATCTATCTTTTAGTCCATCTAACATTCTATAGACCTAGGAAAAGTCAGGTAAACCCCTATCTCAAAGACTTTGATTCTTATGAATGAAAATAACATTTGTGACTCAATTATAATCGTTTTTATAAACCTAAGTAGAATCCTATGTCAACATACTGGACTACTACTAGACAACAGAAACAGTGGCAGCCTTCCATACTGTCAGACCTCTGTGCTTTGGTGACTTCCTTTATAGCCCATTAAGGCTGAGGTGCCAAAGAGGACCTATTTAACACACTAGCTAACCTCTGCAGAACAATGGCTCCTCCTGGGAAGTTTTAAAAAAGCAATTCAGATTTTATACCCATTCTTAATTCATATTTTATCTATGATGGTTCAAATACATTAAAATGCCAAGACAGCATAGTACATATCAGTACATTTTTCATTACGCTTTTGTGCAATATCCTGAGCTTTTTTATTTAATTCACATTTGATAATTAGATCAGCCTCTTTTGAAGTCAGATTATATTATCTGTGGCTCTCATTTTCTCCTTCATCTGGAGTAACAAATCACCTAATGTTTAGAAAACACCATTTCAATGTATTCTGAAGTAGTTATAATCTCTAATAAAAGCAAAATAATTCTCTGTGAAGCACTGAGGAAGCTCTGTAACTTGGTTGACCACAGCTTATTTTACCATCTTTAAAATACAAGACTAGGCACAAAGATTTCAAAACCAAAGCATGATGCTGTCTTTCATTTAAATGCAAGAATGTATTTAACCTTTCTTTCAACAGTAAAATAAATTATCCACAGTAAAGTCAGACTGTACAGAAAAAAAATTTATTCTGATTACAATCATAATGATCCACAAATCTCCTTGATATCAGTATTATATAGCAGAACGTGATGGAATTTCCCCTTATAATTAAGTGGCATTTCATCTTTGTAACCTACTCCATGTGTTATATAGTTTATGGATATCATTCCCTGAAAATTCCTAGGATCATATAAAACAGCAGCAAAAAAAGAGATTTCCATTCAGGCCAGTAGTTCAAAAGAGAGGGTCTCCACTCTGGCCAATGGTTCTCACCTTTCTAAGATCCAATCCTGCTTTTCATTTTTTGTTTTACCTGTGGGTCCCCAACCCAGGGCCCCACACATGCTGCACAAGTGCTCAACCTCTGAGCTATATCTCAGCCTGTTTTCTCCTTTGAAAGAGAAAACACATAATTACTATCCCAAAATGAAATAGTCCAACACAAAATTTTAATTTAATCCCGTAAGTGTAATATTTTAAAGGAAATTAATTTATAAACTTACAATCAAATAACAGCATTTCACTATATATATAAAGTGTATGTATGTATTGAACCACCACAAGTGCAAAAATAGCTCTAGGTACTGCTACACAGTAACAGCACTTCTGGAAAACTCAATACTATTTTACAACTATTTTCCAAGTTGAGTAAATAGGTTTTCAACTGCAAGAATTTAATAGGACACTCAAGAGCTGAGGACACAAGACGATTCATTGAGGTGTAAAACTATCCCAAATACCGCCAGACTTCTGATGTTTGCTGTGTATCTAGGGACCAATGGCTTCCCCAAAAAATGTCTCAAGTGCTCAGAGTGGTACAGTCCTCTCCAACTGGCCCACTATTGAGCACCATCCTTTTAATTAGGATAAAATATTCACCCTGATGAAAAAGAAAACAGAATCCAAGTATGTTTTAGTTTGCATGATTACTGACAGTAGAATAATCCACTAACATTACTACAGATCTTTCAAATACAGGTAAAAATTTGGAGATAACAACAAAATGCCGTCCCACAACCTGATACTATACATGGCCAGGTATTACTTACTAGCTCCTTCCATCTCCATATTCACTAAAGATCATGTAAAATTTCCTTAAAGTGTACAAAATGACTGCTAATTTTCAAATAATCTATTATTTCCTGTCCTGAGATTTCAAGCTATATTCTAGAAAGAAGAGAGCTCCGTGACTAATACAGTGCAGAGAAGGTGGGTACAGATATCACAAGAATGCACACAGATTCCAGAGACACAAAGTAAAACTCATCTTCCCACAAATTACTCAAGCACTTTCATTACTAACCATTCACACATACTTCCAGGTTGGTCTTTAATAGAACATTCTCCCAAAAAGATTTATTTTAAACTGATACACTTCCCATCAAAACCATCTACATCTCATAGCTCTTGACCAGTTAAAACTACATGTTTCATAGATGACAATATCAGAATTAACAATGAACAAAGAGTTCAATAAGGCCATATTATCTTGATATTCAAGGAAAATGAGAAAAGGATTTAAAGTTACTTACTCTAAATCAACTGATAATAATTCACAGAGATTCATTTTTGAAATTAAGGAAGTGAAGGATTTAGTAAGGAGTAATTTCTCTATAAACATCAAAAATAAATTAGCTTTCACAATAGCATGCAATATCAAACTATCAAGAATAAATGGTAGGAAGGCAGCAAGAATGATTACAATCTAAACATAAAATGATATTTTAAAAGAAATGTATTTAGAATTCTTTTCAAGCACCTTCAGCAACTGCACCCAGTCTTAAAAACAGTAACCAGGTGTAAGTCCTTAGAAAAACTATATTATTTTAATGAAACAAATAATTACAATATCAACTGACTCTTTATAAATAATTTCTAATATACATGATGACTTCATAAAATAATCTGCTAAGTAATCTTATATTTTTCTCTCAGGGAGAAAAATTTACCAAAGCCCTCCACAACTCTCATGCCATGTCCCATTTCCCACCAGTCAGTGTAAGCAAACATATCTTCCCTAATTTTGATACAAATTGTAAATTAAATTATCCCAAATTAGATTTAACTACATGTTTTAACACTTAAATGGTTTTAGCATATTTTATCTATTATATAGTTGTTTACAGAGAATTTAACAGGAAGAAATTAATCTAATAAGGCATTTTATATATATATATAATACATAGACTCTTTAAAAGAGTAGTATAAAATGGCCTGGGCATGGTGGCACATGCCCATAATTTCAGCACTATGGGAGGCTGAGGTAGGAGCATCCTATACATGAGCTCAGTGTAGGCAATTTAGCAACTTAGCTTTTTGAAATAAAAAATTAAATAAAAATTTTAAAGGGCTGGATTTAATGCTTGATATTAAGGGAGAACATTCAAATTTAATTTTACTTACATCTGAAACAATATATTAAGTACTGAGAATACTGTAACATCACACATGGAAGACTTTCATTTTACATTCACAACCATCATGTGTATGTATTGTGGGGAGTTGTGTATAAATCACAAGATTGTCAAATAAAATATGTGACATATTTGATTTAACCTAAGTGAATAAACAGAGCTCAATGAGAAGTACAGAAAAATAATTTCAATAAAATAATCAGGTTTACAAAGATCTATATTCTCCTGACCACCTTGTGTGACTCAACTCCTTGCCTATAACTACCAGTAAGGTTTCTATGGTAGATGAAATGTAGTGGACTGAGGTACATGAAGGTCAAAAACGGACACCATTACACAATGCAACTAAAAAAAAAAAAAAAAAAAAAAAAAAAAAAAAAAAAAAAAAAAAAAAAAAAAAAAAAAAAAAAAAAAAAAAAAAAAAAAAAAAAAAAAAAAACCAGCATTTTACTTTTAAAATCCTGTGTGAAATTGTATATTTCGGCAAACAGTACTATATTTTGTAAAAAACTGCTTTAAGCCATATATTCTTCAATTTTCAGCATGCAATTTTTTAACTTTTGAAAAAGATTACATAGCAAAAAGAATTTGTGGTGTATCTTTCATTAAGACTCAGGACCTGGCTTGGTTTCCAAATCCAATTACAAAAATATTTTAGGTTCTGATCACCAAGGTGCATGTATCTATAATAAATGAATTTGATTTGACAGTAACAAGAATTAATTCCAATCTCTTTCACTGCTTTGAACACTGCTGAAGTCACAGATTATGATGAATGATAAGAAAAGGGTAAAGTAAAATTGATGTTGATCATGTATCTTCTAAAACTTCATTTTCATGACCAGCTTAAATGCCTATTAAATCTTCCTTCTATAAACATGGCTGGTGACAAAGACAAAGATGCATACAATTATATATATTTATAAATATATATGGAGAGAGAGAGAGAGATTATCCTACATATATGAAACAAACCTCCAAGCACATTAAATTTCTCAAAACAGGAAAATAGTCAATTAGTAATACAGTACAAAATGTAATAAAATACTATGCTAATATTAAGAAATACACTGTAAAGAATATTAGTCCTATGAAATTCTCATAAGTGAAAAGGATAAGACACAAGGTTGAACATACTGTTGGTCTTCATTTTATTTCTGTGTCTGTTTAGCACTGGAAAAATAAAATAAAAAATAAATTAAAAAACCAAGAAGTAAACACAATATATGGCTTGGAAGATAAATGTCAAAATATTAAGAATTATCTTTGCATTCAGAAGAAAATAATCCTTTCCTTTCTCTTAGTATATTTGACTATTTTTACCAAAACACAATTGTTCTTTACATTATTTAATTTCTTTTTAAATGATGCATAAACAGGCAAAATTCTAGTTCGTAAAAACATCTTATCAGATGTAGTGACACACATCTGTAGGCCCAGGTACTCAGGAGGCTGAGGCATGAGGACAGCTCGAGCCCAGGTTCAAGACAGCCTAGGCAATGTTGCAAGATCTCATCTCTTTAAAAACTTTAAAAAGAAAAGGAATAAAAACACTATGATCAATTCAATCATGATATCAAATGTACAAATTATGTATTTAGGTAAGAGACATTCAAACCATATTTAAACTCAAAGAGAACTGGCTGAGATTAAAATGCCTAAAAGTGAGCACCGTAGGATTGAGGAAAGCAAAATTATGGTTTTTTTTTCCTTTTTACCCCACAGTCATGCTGCCCACATCTCATTATAATACTATTTGTTCTTAAAAGGAAATTATTTTGAAGTAATAAGTACACTCATATACCTTTATTACAATAATGTTTGGGGATTGGGAATTTATAGCACACAGTTTCCTATGTGTGCTATAAAGAGGTGCACCAGACAAGGACTGTTTGCTGAAGGATTTCCCTTACATAACTGAAAACAATGAGACTGAAGATGCCTGAAAAAGGATATTCACTGGCCATACTGAATATGGGGGGAAAACAAGGTGACTATTGGAAAACCAAAACTATTTCTCTTTGCACTCTGGTTTTTCAAATAACACTTAAAAATTGTCTGTCTTCCATTTATATTTTTCAATTGATAACACCAATCATTCTAGAATGATGAATGATATGTTACCAAGGACAGCTGATGAAAAATTCTTGGCCACTGACTTAAGCAATCAACTGAGGTTAAACTAAGCCAGATAAAAGGAATGAAAGATAACCAGATAGTATTTTCTATATCATGCAACAAATATCCCCAAGAGAACAGTAGCCAAGCTCTTTAGATTAGTCTTATATGTAGAAATTAATGCCACACACACAAAAAAATCACTGTATTTTCAGATTTTTTAACAAATTCATCTATAAACTATCCATCTTGCCTGTGAAGTAGGCACAGAACTACTCATTTTATTCCACAAAGGCATAAACTATATGTGTGTATAAAACTCCAACTATAAATTTAAACTATATTATATTCATCATTACATTCTTTGCTGCCACTGGCAAAATGAAGCATTTAATGTTCTTTGCTTGCTGATTAGATTTATGCTTGGTAGGAAATACATATCAAAATTTACCTTTGCTTCTTTAAAATGAAATCTGACAACTTCTCACTGGGGTTTTTTTGGCCTGAAGGGTGTCTGGCAAAAGCTATTATTTAACAAACCACACTTCTTTTTGTTGTTGTTAGCTGCTTAGTCAGACACCCAATGCAATCAATGATCAAAATAAAAGCTTTTAAATATCTTTTTGTTGGTATTATATCTCCATTAACAAATACGAAAAACTATCACTTTCCACAAATCTTTTAAGACAGGGTACATATGACAAATGACAGGACACAATAGGAGATACCACAGCTTTATCTTGAATTTAATCTTCACCTTATTTATTTGGATTTTAAGGAAAATCAACCTAAATTTTTCATTCCTTAAAGTAGCAGAGCAATCCTCAGATACTGTTTATGCTGTTTGAGACATAAATTGAAAATATCAGCCTTTTCAACTTTTCATCCATGCTGATAAATCAGGGGTGACTAAAATCCGAACAGGAATTCAGACATGTGAAAAAATAAAGTCCCTAACCAAAATATTCTGATACTACTGCTCTATTTTTGTATCTTAGTGTTGCCAGCATTTCCAACACTTCAAGTCTTGACTATAGCCTCTCCACTCTAATCTGGGAATGCTAAGTAAATTACAAATAGCAATTAACACAGTGCAGGTCCCATACAGCAGCCTGCTAGTCTCCATCTTCATCATCTTTCCCTCTAATAACAAAAACCAAATTTCTGGTTGGATGCATGGCTAACCAAAATAACAGCCATTTTTCACTTATTATAAAGGGACCACCTGCTATCTATTCTGGCTAAAATGATGTGAGTGAAAGTTGTACATGCAGCTTATAAGTCAAGACTTGGGTATAAGCTTAGCCACAGGGATGAAGGAAAAGATGCAGAGAAAACAAATGCAAAAAAAGAAAAAAAAAAAAAAACAAGAGAAGACTGGGTACCAGTACCAAGGAATCATCAAATTATTCAAAACACTATTTCAAAGAAAACCATGGTCTCCATTACAAGAGTAAAATTCATATTATACTCCATATGTCCTACTAAAACATGGCAGACTCAAAGTTCTATTCTATCCTTCTTTTAAAAGGATGGCCTCACTAGGGATTTAGCTCAGTGGTTCTAGCACTTGCCTTGCAAGGGCAAGGTCCCAAATTCAATCCCTGTTAACCACAAATGACAATGCTGGACAGGGTGACTCGCACCCACCAGCTATCACTACCACTCACCACAATGCCAGGCACTTGGAAGGCAGAGGCAGGAGGATTGTTGTGAGTTTGAGGCTTGCCTGGGCTACGTAGTAAACTCTGGGCCAGCCTAAACTACAAAGCAAGTACCTGTCTCAAAAAAAAAAAAAAAAAAAAAAAAAAAAAAAAAAAAAAAAAAAAAAAAAAAAAAAGAAAAGAAAAAAGATGGCAACAAAAACACGCAATTAGAATGAGAAGCAGCTAAAGAATTAGTTGTGCTGGTTATGCTCAAAGTCCTAGAAGAGACCTGAGGACAGACGCCTTGATTCAGGAATGACTTTGTATTATCTCTCTACCCATATGCATGACAAAAGTACACTGGAAAATCACAGAGGGGCTTTGTTCATCTTAGGAGAGTAAACCATAAAGCAAGTTACTCAATTTCTGTAGAAAAGTTGTCCTATTATTTCTAAAACAAGAACTGTGAAGTCAATCACCTCTAATGGGCCTTTTAGTTAACAGAATTCTGAAAATGATGCCTTCTACCCATACCACCATAGCAGACCAGCCAAGAATGCTGACTGTAAAATCAAATCCCCTGCATCTAAAACCCAGCTTCACTATCTGTGTTACACATACCTTTAGCCAAATAACGTCAACTTTCTTGGACCCTGTTTCCTCATCTATAAAATGGATATAGTAAAAATAACTATACAATACATTTATTGTGAAAATTATTCGCTTTCTAACAATACAAATACCTTATGAGATTACTTTTTAGATTCCACAAGCAAACTCAAAACCCTACACAAATTTCAAATAATAAGGAACATATTGATTACTCGTCACTATGACTAAACTATCTTTTCAACTCTGCCAGTTCTTCAAGATTCCATTCAGTAACATGATTCTATTTTAGTAATACTCTGACAGAATCTCACAAGTCTAATAATTCACTGTCCATCATCCTTTGGCAAGCTAAACTATAATAAGAAAATGTCTCAGCTAGGGCTGGAAATTTAGCTCAGTGGTGCCAGTGCCTGCCTCGCAAGTGCAAGGTCCTGAGTTCGATCCCCAGTAACCACACACAACAATACTGGGCCTGGTGACTCAGGCCCACCAGCAATCAATACCACATACCACAGTGCCGGGCGTGGTGGCTCATGCCTGTAATCCCAGCACTCAGGAGGCAGAGGCAGGAGGAATGCTGAGTTCCAGGCTTGCCTGGGCTACATAGTGAGCTCAGGGCCAGCCTGAACTACAAAGCAAGACCCTGTCTCAAAAAAAAAAAAAAGAAAAAGAAAACGTCTCAGCTATAAGAAAATTTGTTATGAACTTAATTGCACCAACACTCTTAACTTTCTCCTCTTCTCCCATGGAACATTCTATACCACACTGGCAAGGATGCAGCACAAATCCTCTTAAATCTTCATTAACAAGTTTTCTTCTGTTGCAAACTCAGTAAGCACAATCAGACACAACACTTGAATGTGACTCACAACCAACCTTTCCTTCCTGTACCACCCCAAGAATTCACTCCTCCTGGTCTAAGTTTTCTGCTGGTAAACTTTGGGAATTCATAAAACCCAAAACAAAACTTTACTAATTTAATATTCTCAATGATATGCTACCAGTAGCTAAGGGCACTTCAACTATCAGCTAAACAATAAACATAAACTTAGGTCTAAATCAGTCCAGTTGGGTATAAATTAGGTAAATGATGACAGCATTAGAGGAGCTGGTAATGCTTTTAGCATTAGTGTAAAGTTCTGTAAGAAAATAATTATTTTAAGCATGCCATGACAGATTTGTTGTATTCTTAAGAAATGCAAATTATATCCAAGGGCCCTTTTTTCCCAATATAGCATGTCTAAATTTGTAAAAGATGTAAATGGAGAACTATAATCCACTTAAACATATTCACTTACGCAAGCCTGGTTGAAACACATCCATTTTTTTAATAAGCAATACTTGTACTTTTACAATCTTAAAAATATTTTGATTAATCACATTGCTATAATATTTCTGCATTTCCCTGAGATCCTCTATCAATATTAGTCCATTTTTCATTACTATAACAAAAAATGCCTTAGGTGGGCTTTCTTTATAAGAATAAAAAGGTTAAGTTAGCTAATAGTTTTAGAAACTGACAGTCTGAGACAGAGTAGTACCACTGGCTTGGCCTCTGATAAAGGCTAATGAGTAGATGGTATCACAATAAAGGAAAGACAACAGAAGAGAACACACTGCTTAATAGGAAGCAATTCAAGATCCTATGAGAGCCACCTTGACCCCTGTCCCACACAGTTTCCCTGTGAGTTAAGGACCTCTCCACCAGGCCCCAACTTTTTGTAAAGGTCTTACCACCTCTCTGCACCACTCTAAGAAACAAGAACTCAACACATGAATAGATCTCTAAGGACACATTCAGGCCATGTCTAACCCAAAACACTATCTTAGTTTTCCCCATAAATAGTATCCACAAGTACTGTTGCTTTAAAACTCCTTGCTGTATAGGACAAAATTTAAAGGCTTTCCTTCAAGAGAACATCCTCTAAGGATGTTGTATACTGTTTTCAGCCTCCAGACAACCATGGAAACCTTTTCTACTCAAATCATCCTTTCCCCAGAATGCAGTGGGGAGCTTGGCACTCCGTGAGGTGATACTCATCATTACAACCAACTCTGCAATAACACAGGAAACCAGGCAAGGCCAATATACTGCTGAAATCACTCAAAGTTGGCGGTGGTCTGTGCCAATGTGTACACATTTCCATATAATCAGTCTCTGACGCAGAAACTGAAATGGTTCATCTTCCTATCCAATGCTCTTCTCCCCACTACCCATTCCAACAGACAACTGCACTTTTCAACATTTCTAGAGGTGCAAATTTTCTTAAAATAACACTATCTTAAGAAACTCTCTGGTAATTTTTAAAACATCTGTAATTTATATACTCTATATAATACACTTTAAGTTTCAGGTATCTTACTTTAAATTATTAATGTTATTAAAATCATGACATTAATGTAATAGCTTTTATAGCATATAAAACAAATGAAGATAATGTTAGATTTGTTCCAGTCTTTAATTACTAAAGAAACTTCAAAATAACATTGTTTGGGGGTGCCAAACAATACAACCATGCCTTGGTATCCACAGGAATTAGTTCCATAAATGCCAAAAGCTGTGGGTGCTTGAGTTCCTTACATAAAACAGCACACTACCTACATATAATTTATACACATCTGCCCATATACTTTAAATTATCTCTAGGTTATTTATAATACCTAATATAAGGTTAATGCTTTGTAAGTAGCATCATATTATATTTACAGAATACTAACTAGGAAGACAAAAGTCTGTACCTGTTCAGAGCAGATGCAAATTTTTTCCAAATATTTTCAGTACAAAAGGCCACATGTACTTTTAAAGGTAGATGAAAATGACTTACCTGTTAACAGTATCAAAAACAGACAAAAAACATTTTCTGAGCCTAATGTTGAGAATTCCTACATACTATGCTTAAGGAATTTAACTGGTTTAATGTGTATGCTTTACTTGGTGTTTTATTTCTAAATGAAAAGAGAAAAAATTTCAAGGTTATATTTGCAGTTGCAAATATCCTTAGGAGAGATGGCTTTTATTCACAATATATGAAAAGAAAAATTAATTATCATCTTATCTTCCTTTTTAACAATACACATTAAAATATTAGACACAACCCAACGTACTATATAGGACAATTTTTAGGAAAAGAGTATATTTCATCAACTGAGTGAAAAACATCCTGAAGCTAATTTTCAGAACTGTCATCACTTTCATCACACTCATTAATCTGTTTTTCCAGCATCAATGTCCCGTATGCTAGACTTTAACTAATAACCCATTACGGGCATAAATTAAACACTACATGACCACAAATAAAAATGTTAAGCTTTATAATAAATGTCTAGTCACCATGGAAGGTAGCAACTGTGTGATACACCAACTATGTGATAAAGAAACTGAGGGGCTGAAGTCTATTTACCTAATCTCCAAAAACAAGTCACAAGACTCCTTAAACACTCCAAGAATTCAAATATCTTCCATTTGAGTTTTGAACAGATGTGTTCTTCAAAATCAATTTCATTTAAGCCCGTAGTTAAGAATTCTACCACTGAACCACCCATACAAGCCCAAAGTTGAGAATAATACAAAATACCTATTTAAACAGGCTATGATTTTTCAAATATTTCCTAGAAGACAAATGCTTATATTTTAGGTTTCACAAGGTTCCTAATAGGATGCAGCAAAATAAAAGTTTATGAAGTGTATAACTATTCCATTGTTTAAATCATTATAAAAGAAGTACCAAAAGAAAATAAACTAGGGCTGGAGATTTAGCTCAGTGGTTCCAGCACCCACCTCACAAGCGCAAGGTCCTGAGTTCAATCCCGGTGACCACACAGAATGCTGGGTGTGGTGACTCACATCCACCAGCAATCAATACCATATACCACAGTGCTGGGCGTGGTGGCTCACACCTGTAATCCCAGCACTCAGTGGGCAGAGTCAGGAGGACTGCTGAGTTCAAGGCTTGCCTGGGCTACATAGTGAGCTGAGGGCCAGCCTGAATTACAAAGCGAGACCCTGTCTCAAATAAATAAATAAATAAATAAATAAATAAATAAATAAATAAATAAATAAACTAAGGTACTATATATATATTTTGTTACTATAACAAAATATTTGCAGCTGGATACATTATAAACCAGAATTTTATTTAGCACAGTTCTGGAAGCTCTCCACATGGCACCCACATCAGCTGGGCTCTGGTGAAGAGCTCATGACAGAGGGCACTACAATGATGGGAATGCATAAGAAAGGGTAGAACACACAACAAAACAAGAAGTAAACAGAGTTGTAAGAGGGACCTGCCTTCTCTTTCAACAACTCTCTCCCAACAGAATTATATGGGTCCCCAGAGAATTAAATCAATTCCTTCCTTGCCCCTCCCCCATTGACCTAACCTCTTCCCACTAGACCTCATTTCTGAAAGTTTCCACACTGGGGAGCAACCTCCCAACACAAACCCTTGAAGAACATACTCAAACCACATCCAAACCAGAAAGAGAGTGTGATCCAGTTTACAAGCCATATTTGAAATAATCTATCCTAAGATAAGCAAGAGCGGGTATTCTCCAGCCCTGCCATAAGCAAAAGATTGTTATAAAAATTCAGGCCAAAGTTTTTCAAGTTATTTGCACATAGTTAAAAAAAACTGTTAAGTGTTGAACAAGATTAGGAAAACAACAAATTAGGGGTTGGGAAGAGCAAAGATATAGAATACAGCACAAAAGATACCAAGTAAATGGATTTGCAGGACAAACTTGAAAGAGAGATTCCAGGATCGCCTGACGAGAAGAGCACACAATGGGGCACGCAGCGTCCTCTCTGGGAGAGACACAGGGCCGAGACCAGGACTAGTCACATGGCCTCCCAAGGACTCCCAAGCCTTCAATGATGACATGAAGTACGTAGACAAAGCAAAGCCACATATTCTTGTACACTGTGAGGCTGGGGAAGCTCAGCTGCTCTGCTGAGTGGTACATGTGCTCGGTGGAGATTTTTTCCATTACCTAAAACTTTTTCTGTCAGTACTATCCAAATTACTTAGTATGGTATTTCTTGAGCTACCACCAAGTCAGTCAAACAGGCTTAACAGTTTTGAAGAAATAGCTTACCTATTGTCACCTCAGGGATATTAATTAAAGGTCTTTACATGCTTACCTCTTATTTGACTAATGAAAGAATAAGCAAAATTAAGTTTTCAGTGAGGACTGGATCATCTGTAATATACTTAAACTATCAAACCTGACAACTGCTAAAAAGTTCAGTCTCACACATGAAAAGCAGTAAAACAAATCTTTCAAGCTCCCAAGCCACACAGGAGAACCAGACTACACATAACTTCAGGTCCTGCCTCTGTCCTCTTCACTTCTCGGCTGGACAGCTGGAACACTACATGACAGTCAATCACCCTCGTTAAAACAAAGTGCCCAGAAGGAACTAACAAAAATAAAATACAGAGGCTGTGGATTTAGCGCAGTGGTTCTGGTGCCTGCCTCACGAGCACAAGGTTCCAGGTTTGATCTCCAGTACCTAAATAAATAAAAGACAGAATCTCAACACAGTCATTCTATGATTATAGAAATTTTATGGTAGAGAAATGACTAGAAAGCTGAATGCTAAGAAATATAAATTACAGGTCCTAAAATTTAAATTAAAATAAATTTTTACCCTCAAGAATCTCATAACATATACGTACCTTAATTCTTTTCCAGTGAACCCTTATACTGTTAGCATGGGTCTTTTAGTTTTATTACTCATCTAGCCAACTCTTACTAAGTGCCTACCATGAGCCAGGTATGTAGGTAGCATAAAGGTATCTAAACATCACACTCAGATGGCATAGTCAAACATAGTAGTCTATTATGGTTTTACTCTAAAATGGCAGCCCCCAAATCGCATGTGTTTAGAAGGTAACTAGATTATGCGGAAGGTAAAACCAACCTCCTGTCAGGTGGGGTCTGGCCTGAATAGGCAAGTCACTGAGGCTTCGTCTACAAGAGTTTATCTTCCTCCTCAGTCCCTCCTTTGTCTTCCTGTTTCCTGTCTACCATAACTTAAGCAACTCTTCTGTACCGTGCCCCTGGTCATACTTTCTTGCCTTGAAGCCAGCCATCTATGGACTGAAATGTGAGCCAAAATAAATCTCTTTTAGCTGTGAGTGTTGGGTAGTGTTTCAGCCACTAGGGGAGTAATTAAGCCACAATATTAACCTAAGAATCAAAATATCTATAAACTTCAATAGATTAGGGGGAACGCATCTTTATTTTCAATAACTTCTGAATGAAAGCAAGCATTTCTTTCAGTTATGAATGATGTACCCAGAGTAGTTCTTACTACAATGCCTGCAATTTGCCACCAAAAGAAATCAGACATTTTCTAACACTGGCTTCAGACATCTCAAAATATTCATGTGTGTTCCTATTTCTGAAGTAAAAACTAACACAAGCAATACCAGAATATTTTATTTAATGTGCTAATAAATAAGCATACATTTCAAGTATGTGATTTTTTTTTAGTATGCTGAAAATGTCATTATATGAGAGGTGATGTAAATAAGCAGAGAATGTTTAAATAAAAAATTTATTGGGCCAGAGATTTAGCTCAGTGGTTCTGGTGCCTGCCTAGCAAGTGCAAGGTCCCTGATTCCATCCCTGGTAACCACGTACAACAATACTGGGTGTGGTGACTCACACCCACCAGCAATCAGTACCACATACCACAATGCCAGGCATGGTGGCTCATGCCTGTAATCCCAACACTTGGGAAGCAGAGTCAGGAGGACTGCTGAGTTACAGGCTTGCCTGGGCTACACAGTGAGCTCAGGGCCAACCTGAACTACAAATCAAGACCCTGTCTCAAAAAAAATAAATAAATACCTTATGTGCTTTCCACCTTATTCACCACTGTGTGACTTCTAGCTGTGCCTCAAATTTCAATTTCATGGCCATGAAAGTTAAATGTATACGACTGATTCAGAACATCAAGGCAGTGACAATCATATAACTAAAAATACTCATGCTAGAGGATTCCCAGAACTGCTTCAGAAAGTGGCAAAAATGATGGGATGTGTGTTTAAAGCAAGACAGAGTGCTCTGAGGGAGGTTGGTCGGAATGTGTTTTTTACTACAATAACTTTAGTTTAAACATTCACTGTATTTTTCGATCACACCATTTAAATGGTTTCCTTGCTAATACTACACAGTTTATATACTGTATTTTAAAATGCCCCTCAGGGAGTGAATCCAGAATGCCAAAGCAGACCATGGCCTCCCCTAAAAACAGTAAGAATAAGGTTATGAACCTCTCATCTAGTAACAAGCACAAGTCTGGAATGAAGACACATTTTAAAATCAGTCATTGTCACTTGTGGTTTACAGGAAGTCACTTACCCTATCAGAGTCTCATCGATAAATATTCCTAAGAGCAGTGAGAATATGATAATTAAAAGTATGAATCAAATGTTAAATGATGTCACACTATGGTAGCAATGCTATAGTTAATGGCAAATATGCAGTCAGTGTGACTTTCTAAAAATACCTAATCAAGAAAGTTTCAGAGCCAAAGGAAAGATAAAACATTTTCTAGTTTTATAATCCCAACACTCAAGGAAAAAAAATCTTGCCCTCAGGTACAATTAAAAAGAAAATCCAAAAAAATAAAATGACAAGATATGAGTCAAAGAGCTACAGCTCATTATTTCACAAAATCATTTAGATTTTTTTTCACTTAAGAAATGTTAGCCCATCTGAGAATATTACAATAAAAATGCAAGTGTGGTGTGTACCTTGAAGCACAAATCAGCCTCATTATTTTACCTTTACCACAGAGCATAAAAGTTAAATACAGTAGCTTTACTTTTAGCTCCAAAAAGTTACCCGCTCAGAAGCATTCAGTGAACAATCACTTCAAGACACAACAGCCATGAGCTCTGGGGACAAATCTGGGGGAGGCAGGAGTAAGGGGCATATTACACAGGGAAGATGACATATCCATGCAACTAACCTCAGAGCAGCAATCCATCACTGGGAACAAACTGAGTACACTCAGGGGTAAATTAAAAAATAATTTAGCCGGGTGTGATAGCACACACCTGTGATCTCAGCCCTTGTGAGGCTGAACCAAAAGGATGGGTGCAAGTCCGAGGCCAGGCTGGCTACATAGTGAGTTCAAGACCAACTTGACCTTTAAAAAAAAAAAATCAGAACTCCAAGGCATAATCGGACTAGACTACCTGGAAGGCCCAAGAATCTACTGATAAATCAGGTCTAATGAGAAAAGAAAGGAGGGAAGACTAATAAAGGAAAGGCAAGCAGGAAGAAGGCAAGCAGGAATCAAACACTGACATAGGAAGTAGTAAGAGATTTACTTTCCTTTCAGTCATGAAAATAAGTGGTCAGAGTTAGAAACTTGCTATCAAAGGGTAAGTGCAGAATACCTCCCAAAGTATTTGGCAAACAGCAAAAACAAGGAAGCCTATATACAAATTACTTCCCAAGGTGGCCTCAAAATATACATAAATCTATAAACTAAATGAATGCTTTAGGGTGTCTGAAAGCAAGAACCAGGGTGGGGACATTCTGCAATTGTTGCCAAGAGTGGAAGCTTTTAAAAAATACACATCACCACCCTAAAGTTATATACAACATATGCATTAGTTCAAAACAGTAGGGATGAACCTATGGCATGTGTGTTTTTCTTTTAAGACAAAAAATGTGAATGTATGCACTGTTTTTCCTAGATGAAATCCTCAGTGTTCAGGTTCAATTATAGTGTTGGCCCTTGGCGATAAATGGATTTTAGGTGGCAGTTTGGGCATTCATCTCTAAGGGGTTCACCATCCCTGGTTTAATTTTCCGGCTACTTGCTATCTTAACAGTACTTTTCTTCAATTTTGTAGCTCTATATTTTGAAATCATTTGAAAATTACAAAAATACTATAAGATTTCCAAATCAACATTCTACCAAGGAGCTTTGAACAATTTCTCCATATACAAGTACACATAAATATACAGATATATTTTCATTTGAATCACGTGAAAAGAAGCTGCAGACACAATGCCTTTACCTAAATACTCCAGGGTGATTTCCAAAACAAGAACTATGTGTTATATAACCATAACGCTACAATCAAAATAAGAAATTAACAGCAATGCAACATTAATTTAGAGATCTTAATCTATTTTGTTAACAGCCTAGTATGTCTTGTAAAGAGTAAAAATTTTGATTTGGAACCAATCCACGATTATACACATTTAATTATCATATTTCCTTAGACACATTATTTCTTTTTTTTTTTTTTTTGAGACTGGGTCTCACTTTGTAGTTCGGGCTGGCTCTGAGCTCACTATGTAGCCTAGGCAAGCTTCAAACTCAGCAATCCTCCTGTCTCTGCCTCCTGAGTGCTGGGATTACAGGCGTGAGCCACCACGCCCGGCACTGGGGTATGTGGTATTGATTGTTGGTGGGCGTGAGTCTCCACACCCAGCATTGTATGTGGTTACCGGGGATCAAACTCAGGACCTTGCGCTTGCGAGGCAGGCGCTGGAACCACTGAGCTAATCCTCCAGCCCGACACATTATTTCTTTTTATTGCTAGTGTTGGCATTTGAACCAAGAGCCAGAAGTGTGATAAGTATATCACCCTTTTTTGAATTTATTGAAGGCAATTTTTTTTTTTTTTTTTTTGCTTTTTGGAGACCAGGTCTCGCTTTGTAGTTCAGGCTGGCCCTGAGCTCACTATCGTACCCAGGCAAGCCACCACGAACTCAGCAATCCTCCTGTCTCTGCCTCCCGAGTACTGGGATTACAGGCGTGAGCCACCACGTCCAGCATTGTGGTAGGCGGTGTTGATTGTTGGTGGGCGTGTCTCCACACCCAGCATTATATGTGGTTACCAGGGATCGAACTCAGGTCCTTGCGTTTGCGAGGCAGGCGCTGGAACCACTGAGCTAACCCTCTGGCCCTTGAAGGCAATTTTTAACTTAATAAATTCACAGAAAACAATTTTCTTATTTGTTTTTCAGTTTTTATATGCACAGTTGTATTTTTAATTAAATTTAGAGAGATTTACTTACACTGATTCAATTATATAAAGAGCCAGAAGACTATGCCATATTCTTGTCAGTATTCTCACTTCTCATTCAACCACCAATACCTTAAAGGTAACAAAACATCACTCTTCTTTGGATCTCTTAGGATGTACACATAACCACAAATGTTTGAAGAGCAAAGTACAGGTATATTTAAAGTTTGAAAAGTGCTTCAACAAGATAAATAAATAGAACAGAACTATTCTTTTCAGGATAAAGTTTCCATTAATATTCTCCATGAGAGAGAGCAAAGAACAGTACCTAAAGTAATCAGGCACTAAGAGGGTCCGAACATGAAACATTATCTTTAACTTTAAAAAAAAAAAAAAAGACTCCATCTTCCAACCTTCCACTGCCAACCTCTGGACAAGGCCAAATTCCCTTTTACAGTGAACATGCTACTGCCATATTCCATGGACCCTAGGAAGACAACATGTTTTCACATTGCAAAAACTTATACCAATGGCATCTTTCTGTCACTATGGGCTAGATGGTAGTCCTAACAGTTCATTACACCATCCATGTAATAATAACATCAAAATACGTAGAATGAAGGGCTGGGGATTTAGCACAAGTGGTACCATGCCTATCTTGGAAGTACAAGGACCCAAGTTCGATCCCCAATACCGCAAAAAAAAAAAAAAAAAAAAAGTAGAATGAGCGTCAACTGCTTGAAAAACATATTCCTGGTCTTAAGAATCCAATAACACTGAGTGTGGGAGTGTGCAACTATCACTAACAAAGGTAACTCACAGAAGAAACTCAGAAGACTTGGACTCTGGTTCTCAGTTTCAAAACCATTGTTAGCAATCCATCTCACTTAAATTTTCTTTATGTGTTCTCCCACTAAATATAAACTGCATATTCTGATGGATAAGAAAGCAGTTTAGCTTATCTGTCAGCTCTTAGTGAAATCTAAAATAATAGTAGAATTACTAGGACATAATTACTAGTATCACAGACACAACAGAACAGTTTTTGAAGCACAAAGAATGCTGACCAATATTCCTAGAGAGCTCCTTAACAGACTTGAGCAAAGGCAGAAAGCCTGACAGTATTACACCTGCTGGCTCACTTTAACTGCTCCAGAGACTGACAAGGTCTTGCCAGCCACCAGAGCCCTGCGTTACTCAAAGGCCACTCCTCAAAGCTGCATTTCACAAAGCAGGGTCTCTATCTCTACAACACGCACTTGGTGCATACCAGGGCAGACACAAAGCATGGGGAGACAGCATGACACATACTTCCCTCACACCAAAACACAGCTGGGACATTAAATTTAGACCTACCAACCTTGACAGCACCCTTTTAATTATAATTATTTCCCTAACTCCTGGATTATTTTTTCTAAACCTGGAAGCTGCCAACTGCATTTTTCTATTGGCCAAGTTATTCCAAGCATCATATCCAAATAAATCACTTATTGCAATGGATCTCCAAAACGTGCATAAACCAAAGATAAAGATGTATTTCAGACCGAGAACAAATTCCAAAAAGATAATTCTCATTTAATAAATGCTCAGATACATATCTGAATAAGTTCACAATTATATATCCTATGACTTATGTGGTGTTAACCATACAGGAAAACAAATACATACATAATTGAAAAAAATTAAAGCATTCATTCCAAGAATTTTTTTCCCCAGGTACCAGTGTTAAGACACAAAGATGAATGAAATGATTTTTATTTAAAAATCTCAAAATCAAAGGACTCTCAGGCTAACAATTAACTTTACCTCTTGACAGATAAGAACACTAAGACACACCGAAATTTATCCAAAGTTAAAATGACTAGTTGGTCATAAGGTAAAATAAAGAGTAGTTTCAATCATCAATCAAATAAGACACTAACTTGGTCCCCATTTATTAAAGTGTTCTAGGTATTGGGTTATCTTGACATAAGTACCACTCAGTTTTATAGATAAGGAAACCCATGATGATTTAGGACTGTCTCCTGACACTCTCAGACAACACAAGCACAAGAAAGGGCAAAGCTGAAGACACAGGCTCATTCACATCTATCAATATCCATACCTCCTGCAGCTTATTTAACAGGTGTCTCTGAGCAAACTCTTGCACAAGACAAACAGAGAGCCTATTTGTGACAGCTGGGAGAATCTCCTACCAAATCGTATGGCCTATGCCCATCTCTGGTCTAGTAAGCCTTCCCATTCATTCTTAGGGACACCTACCAATCCAGCCCAGGACAAAGCACTGAACATCACTCTGCTACCTGCAGCATAAATCAACAGAAATCAAATATAATACTTTACTATTACAGTCTCTGAAGAAACCCTAGTAACAATCAGAATCATATTGAGAAACCACCCACTGCCACTATTTGTGTTAAGTCAGGGTCAAATAGATTGTATCAACCACCACAAAACATTCATCTGAACCATCCTTTTCAAGATAGTTGCAACCATACAAAAAAGAAAAAGTACATATAATAACAGTAAATATCCTAAAGGATTATTCTGGTGATGGAGTGTCAAGAAAATAACTGTTTTATTTAAGTTTTTTTATTATGAATTCATTCAGGGTTTGTGTACAGACTGCATGATGAATAACTTTTGGCTATGATCTTTGCTCATTTTTCAAGAGGACTAAATTTTGCATGAATGACAAACCAGCATAGGTACCCACCCCACTGTTTTATCGAAACAGAAACTACCAGTCCCTACAATGTAGAAGAAAAATGAAAAACATTAAACAACATGCCTCAGGGCACATATTTTATTAATCCGGATAGCTTCACAAATGCTTTGCACAAAATATTTTAAAATGAAGCATCTGTTAATGAGAAGTATGAAATCAACTAACACAAACTATACCTATCTCTCTTATTCTAAAGGGGAAAGAAAAATAGCAACTATTCCTTCTACTACCAATGTAATATGTTTTATTAAGACAACAAACACAATGCTGTCCTTCATTTTTTCCATCATCCTCCACCCTCAAAGCCAACATGTCTGACTGTAAACACCTATTCACCCTTCAATATTCAACTCCAACAATACTGCCTCTCCCATGAAGCTTACTCTTCCCAGGAAGAGTTAGTCTGTAACCAGCAATGCTTGGTGCATATCTGCATCACAGCTAATGCTGCCCCTCACCCTGCTCTATTCGTCTCAGAAACCTAGCCCTCATGACAGTACCTGGCACATGGCCAGGACTTAATAAACATTAGCTGGAACACATATGCAAAAGATCCAGGGAGAGGCAAAGAGAGTGGACAGTAACACAGTTTGGCATGGGTCAATCTGCAGTTGGTGAAAGATAGGAGTAAAGCTGAAAGCCTGGCCGATGTGTTAAAGAAGAAAAAAAGAAAGTAGCATCTATTGATCTCCTGCTATATTTCAACACCTGCATGTTATCTCATTTAGTCTCTATGACAACCATGTGAAATTGGCCTTAAGTCTCTCCATTTTATCCTGGAAGAAAATAAGACAACTTGCTCAAGATCACACAAGTATTGAACAGCAAGAGCTCTGTGAACACTAAACACACACCCACCACACACAGCACACACTCTTCAATACAAAAGTGACTCAATCACCACCTTTTCCTATTTGAAGAAATGGGGTTCATTTCTGAACAGAGTTCATACCACTGCTCGTGAAAGACACACAGTCGCATTACACAGCGGCAGTGAAGATGAGGTGAGGATTCCAGCTGGTCTCTGCATTTCAGTCTGGTCAGTGGGTACAAAGCAGGTCCCCTGGGGACCATAAGAAATGCTCTGCCTTATCCTCTGTCAAAAGTTTTAAATTGAATAGAGAGAATAGGATAGTTTTCAATAAAAATATAGCACAGCCTTAAAAGGGACTCAAAACCACATTGAAAATGAACCATTTTAAAAAATGACCACTTTTTGTTTCACTTGTCATTTTTGCAAAAAGATGAACACGGGTTATGAAACAATAGTTACATCAATAGATATACAATGTTCAATTGGATGGGAGAAAAAGGATTTAAGCAAGTAATTTATCATGCTTAAGTTTATCAGACTTGATAAAAAATATTTTTTAATTATACAGTCCCTGTTTTCCTCAAAGATTTTTTAATTCAAAAACTAATAAAATAGGTCAAAGGTCTAAGAATAATATGATTATAACTTCCCATAATCTTATAATACTCACTCTACAAAGCTTTAAAGATAGAATATTAAAGCAACATTTTTAGGCAAGTTTTAACACCATGTCACAAAAGCAGTTTACGGGTTCAATTCCATGGATTCCCAGAGAAGTCAACATGTTTAGAAAAATTAAAGAAACCCATTACACGCAGTGGGCCTGTACTGTTCCACAAAATTAAACACAAGCTGCTTAGCCAGCCTCATTTTTCCTAGTACTGAAAACGTGAACTACAGAAGGAAAGAGAAAACAATGGTAGGCGACTTTATCACTGCTGCACGGGCAAGCGCACACAAAAAGTTGAAACCAAGTTTCAGGGAGAATTGGATCGAGAGCTGTTGGAAGTATTTTGTTAAAATTATTTGTTTAAATAATGAAAAGAACAAGATTCTGAATCCACAGCCTTGCTTGTTATATGACAAAACACTAAATATATTTTGAGGAAATTGCAGACCTTAAATTTTGGTATACTGCTTGTGATTTAAATCACAACTGTCCGGATTAAAACAATGGATTTTCACAACATTCTCTAACCTGAAAAATAGCATACAACAATCAATATTTTATCTTATCTTTTAAAGTCATGAAATGACCATTATGTCAATAGCAAGACTAATTACATCTGATAAATTTAGTATACTACCAAATAAAAAGAGTAAAGCCAACCTGCTAACAGTATAGTGCATGGTTATGAGGTGAAAATGGGAAGCAACAGTACACCTAATTTATAGCTTTTTCTTTTTCTTTGTCAGCTAGGACTTAAAAATTTAGTTGAGTCTGAACACACACAGGAATGCCACTCTTCCTATCTTCCCTATAATGGCCTCAAAAAACACAATCAGTGGCCTTCTTTCCCATCTCTACCAGACACCCAACCAAATACTGATGTTTCTGGGGCTTCCGACACCTGAAACCCCAGGCTTCAAGCAGCTGCTTCCAAGAGGTGGAGTGAGTAAAGCCAGAGACCACCCTTTCCAGAAGACAAGACATTGTGATTCCTGAATCAAAAGCCGAGGTCCAACATGAGAACGGTCACAAAGGGAAGGTACATTATTAGGGAGTATTACTCTCAAGAGTACCAGAGTTTTGACAAGAGGAAGCAAGTGGGGGATGGGGGGTACTAAGAGCGAGTAGTAAATCCACCAAGCCCCTGGTCTAGGCCCATAGTCAGGAGATTAAAATCAGATTCATAAGCCAGGAATTTAACTCAGTGGTTCCGGCATCTACCTGGCAAGCGAAAGGTCTGGAGTTCAATCCCTTATCACAATACCAGGTGTGATGACTCATGCCCACCAGCAGTCAGTACCACACAGCACAATGCCAGGTATGGTGGCTCAGGCCTGTAATCCCAGCACTCAGGAGGCAAAGACAGGAGGACTGCTGAGCTCAAGACTAGCCTGGGCTACACAGTGAGCTCAAGGCCAGCCTGAACTACAAAGGAAGTTTCTTGGGTTTCTAAAATAAAATAAAATCAGATTCCTTCTGACATAATGGAGGAGGGTGAAATGTGCCAGAATTTGAAAATGCAAGGATCCAAGAAAAAGAAATATTCACTCAGTCCTTCCCAAATCTTGGCAAGTCTATGCTAAAAGATGGCTTCCTTTTAAACTAAATCAACAACCAGGAGTATGACACACATCTCCACAGCAGTGTTTTCAAATCAGGGCCCTACTGCCCACCCACTACCCCACCCCCAAACTTGTACTTTTCCAAAGCTGGCATTCAAGAAGGTGTCCTTTACAACAGGGTTTCTTTGGGTCTGCTTCAGACTAGTAACTGGCAAATTTGGGCCCCATCCCAAGCCTGAAGACCCTCACATCCATGTCCAATGCAGCCAATCCAAAAGAAAGACCCATTTATTTATTCTTTTCTCTAACTGACAATTGCCCTATACACATCAGTCTTCACCCTCTGGTTTGCTTTAGCATGTTCACTCCACATTTATTGAGCAAACAGCATTATAACATCAACTCTATGATCAAAGGTACAGAGATGACTCGTGAATATTATCTACTCTTAAAAGCTTATAGTCAACCAGGAAAAACAGAAAAGTAAATGTATAAGTACAACACAATGAGTTATATAGTACAACAAAGATCAATACAAATAGAATTAGTAACACAAGAAAAAGAGAATGACATCATTTTGGGCAATCACTCTGGGGAGGTAGAAAAAGGGCACTTGAAGGGAGATACTTTCCCAATCCTCTGAGACTTTCTTCATTCCCACTCTGCTCCATCATCTGCTGACTGTAATAGTTTTACCTAAATGGCTCCCTCACTCTAGCTCAGAGAGATCAAAAATAAGGGAAGGGAAGGACAGAAGTAAATGCCTAAAAGGAGGTCCTGAGACAAAAGAAAAAACAGAAGCTGTAATAACTGAGGGATGGAGTAAATAAATGACATCTCAGGACAAGGATAAGTGCTATGACAGGACAAGTACAAATAGGCTACTGTGGGTCCACAAAGAGGGCACAGAACCCAGACTGAGAGTCAAGAAAAGATCTGAAGGTAATTTCTAAGCAAGAACCTAACCATGGAGCAGGAGTTGGCCAGACACAAGCATCCAGGAGGTGAACTAGGGATGGAACCAGGCTGAAGAAATGGAGATGCAGTATTGAGACAGAAAATTGCAGTTAAAAGTTCCCAAAAAAGAACAAATTTGAGGACATGCTAAAACTTCAGTATGTCTAGAAGAAGAAAGTCAAACGTGAGAGGAGGGTCTGAAAGATGACAACAGAAACTAAAGCAAAGATAGACTGTGCTAGAGAGATCGTGTCGACTTCCAAAAGAGATGGAGGGATCCTTCTAAGAGGAAAAGGGGACCTCTAAGTTTTCAAAAAAGAATGCCATGATTTTATCCTTTGGAAATATTACCAGAGCTGCAAGGAAAACAGATTGTAGAATGCAAAGTTGAAGGCAGAAACCACTGAACAAAGGAGGAGAGAGATGAGGGTAGCCAGACTGGAGAGTAACTGGAGAGGATGGGAGAGATGGTAAATCTGAAATTGGAAAATTCAAAATGGGCAGCATAGTTCAATGGCTCCTCCTTAAATACAGAGCAAGGTCTTCAGGTGTCCCCTGAAGAACTATGCCAAGGGTAGGGGAGGACAGGAAAAACATATGAGCAAGAACACAGCAAGTAAAGAGCACAGCAGGTATTCACATACCTGAAAAAGGAAGTAAATCCTACTATCAAAGTAAGTACACAGGGTATGCTTCCCCATTATAATCGGTGAGGTGTTCCGACCATTTTCTAGCTTCATAGTAAGACAGAGTTATCATTATTACCCTGGAATTTAAAAGTAATCTCAAATACCAATCATCTGATGCTGGCTAATTAGAACCCTTTTTTGTGTAATTAGCTCCTCTTTGAGAGAACCAACAAAATACAGCCACAGCCTTTAATGAAACAGACTAAAGATCCCCACTGTCACTACTTTTGTGGTTTCCAAAGCCTTTCAAGGAACCTCAAGTACCCTGACATCTGCCAGCAAAGTTTCAAGAAGCCCTGGAAGCAGACCAGGTTTAAAAAGGGACTTAAACACATTTATTGTCCTTGGTAGCAAAGATTTGGCCTAATATAGAGGAGTCAGTAGGAGTAACACCAAATAAACCAGGGAAAAGGGAAGGGGGTAAAGTGGAAGAAATAAAATGCCGTGTCAGACTTTAGTTTTTAAAATGTTTTTTACCAGGAAAAAACAGTATCAGCAACAACAATAACCAAGTATTTGGCTGATAGCTGGAAAGTCCATGAAGTGATTTTGAATACCCCTGAATGCACCAGAAAAATGGACATTTGAAAGTCCTTTGAGTAATTTAAGAGACCTGGGCCAACCCGATGATGTGCTCAAAGTCTGTCAAATTCCAAGAAAGGCACAAATATTGTTAATTAAGTGTTTGTTTCACAAGTGGCATGTAAAATGTAATTCAAAGACACTCAAAGATATTTTTATGTATTGTATGTCTACATTCACGTTCCATTGGGGTGGCTTAGATAATCAGTGCTAGCATCTTGCAAATCCTGACATGTGATTATAAAATTTCCACTTCACAGTTGCTCTATGTACAATGATATCCATCATCTTGGTTGTTATGCCTGTGAACAATATTTGTTCAACAAGACAACACAATCCACTAACCTACAGTGCACATTAGTGTCCAAAATCTGTCACAAATATGAGGAGTTTCTTTAAAACAGTTTCTCTTCTGTCTGTGGTCATTGGAGGTAATGGGGAGTAACCCTTGAGCTAACTTCCAGCTCCTGGGTATTGTGGCTCTGGGGAACTAATACAATTTTCATTTCTATATGCAACATACCTCTCCAGCTGCCTCTGTTAGTAACTCAGGCACACGCAGGGAATTTCTTCCCACTCAATTTCAGTAGGTGCTAACTGGAACCACTTACATATAGTAAATTAAGCAAAAGCAGTCTCCGGACAGGGGCCAGAAGTTAATCTGCTAACTAGGAAATCAACGAGCACCAGTTTCTAGTTGCAGGAAACTTGGGAAATTTGACTCACAAACATCATAAAGCTACTGAGCTTTTCTTCTGCAATTTGTTCCCTTTACCACTGCTGCCTCTTCTTTTCATCATCATTTCTCTATCACCATAGCAAAAAAAGGAATATATAGTCAATGACTGGTTGCTACATAAAAAGAAAGTTTCCGATGTATTCATCTGACTGTTAGAATTTAAGTTTTTGCTGGTTTCCACAAATAACGAAGAGCCAAGTGCCCCAGAGGAGAGTGCCCAAGGCAGAGGAGGCTAGAGTGAGCCAGTGAGTGCCACTGACCAGCCCCACAGCCTAGGTCACCAAGTCCCCCAATGTTTCTCTTGCCTGCTTCCACTAACACTGAATAACTTAACCTCCCCAATCTCTAGTTTCCCATTCAACCTTTCCATTAGCCTTCCAAGAAGTCCTTGAATCACTTTCCCTACTCAGAAATCCTGTTGTACCAGATCCCACCACACTGCCCTAACAATACTTTCTTTTTTTTTGGCTTTAGGGCCAGCTAATGACAAATGTGCTGTACAAGACTGCTTCCTTTCTCACTGACAATGAAAATGGCTTCATTTAGTTGTATGGTGAAAAACACATATTTTTACCTTGACATTTCTTTGTTGAATAAAAAAGAAAAAAAAAATCAATGAAAAAATCAGCACTGCATTTTTAATTATAAAACTGCTATTAACATTTGGGTATCCTTAAAGCAGCAACTAACCTTGCATCCTAAAATTAGATGGAACCATAGCTGACTAAGCCACACAGGATAAAATTAAACCCCTCACTTCCCCAATCTACCTACTCATGAGGCACCAGGAAATTGTCCTCAGAAATAGGCTATGTACTGACTATCCTAGCAATACCTACCATACCAACACTCCTTCTATCCTCTTATCTTCAAAGTTTGGCTCAAATCCACTCCCCTTGATTGGAGGTTGGAGGCCTGGCTACTCAAGCTCCTGATCCCGAAGCACTTTCAGGCCTCTTTATGTGTCTCATTTACATATTCATTCACTTACTCAAAAATATTAACAGAGCAAGTCAAAGTACTAAACTGGTAATCATTCACTACTCTATAATGTTAAATATTCTTTGACCAAACTAATAGTTCTCCAAAGTCAAAGATGATTGCCATGTTAGTATTTGTTGACAGAAGGCATCAGCAAAAATGAGTTCTTTAACCATCCATTACATGTGGACTATTTATGGATTCCCTTTCAAGAGCAGAATATACTGACTACAGAATTAGATTTAATACGCTAGAACTTCCAGGCAAATTATCCATTACAGCACACACAAAAACTTCAGACACAACAAAGTCTCATATTTTAAAAGTTAGAAATCTACTCTTACAAGTTCCTTTGGATCTTATAACTCAAGTCAAAGAAATAAGCCCAACTTGTTTACTCTGAACTCTATAATGCTATGTCTAAATGAGCCTTAAAAAGCTCTTTAAAAATAACTAAGAGGGCCAGATTCTGGGAGAAAAACATACAGAACATATAGAAGAATCTGTTTTCCTAAATTGAATGTTTTCGTTTTGGCTGTGCTATTTCCTTCCCAAATTGGTTTCCTGCAATTTGTTAGAGCTGCCAAATATTTAGTGATCTCAGTGATATTCTTAACACAAATCGGCAAATCTTTGGTATTGTTCACAATGACAAAAAAGTTCTCAGACAAACTTGCATGCTGAGGTTAATAACAAAAGTAAATTCAATTGTTTTCTTTCTAGATTTATGATTTTCATCTGGCTACTAGAGATTCAGGAAAAAAACAAATAGACTGCAAACAGAATTTCCTGTCTGTTTTTTCATAACTGATTTGGGATCAGTTTCCTTACCACTAGATAAGTTTAAGGATAAGCAGTATAACCCTATCCAAAACCAAAAAGTAAAAGAAAAATAAAAATTAGAAGATCAAAATGAAAAGAAAAAACTCAATACCCAACAATGGTTTTCAAAATCAAAAGATATAAAATGTTAATCAAGATGTAAATTTATGGGACCAGGGATTTAGCTCAAGTGATACCGCACCTACCTCGGAAGCACAAGGGCCCTAGTTTGATCCCCATTATCACCAAAAATAAAAATAAAAAGGTAAATTCGTGATCACAGACGCAATGGCACTGTCTATATCACCCCAAAAAAATCACCTGACACAAAAGCAAACCAATATAGCTGAGATAACACAGCAAGGATTTTGAGGCAGTGAGGACATAGTTAAATTCTTTAGAGTGCATTCATTTATTAAAGTGGCATTACAATTTACTATGTGTCAGATAATATATTATTTTGCCCAAACAGCTTTACATGCAAATACTTATTACAACGAGTCACTGATCTGGTTCAAGGTTTGGCAAAAAAAATTCGTTTCAGTAAAGTCTTCAGAGAAATACACTTTCTTAAATTATAAATTATATTCTCAAAACTATAGGCAGACAAGACTTAGTTCCTACATTTAGAAATCTTAGGTCTCTCAGTCCATCAAATATATTGCCCTATATTCACACATATGAATAACCTCAGGCTAGCAAAAGTCCCATCAGAAAGCATTTTGCTAAATATTAAAAATTCAAGTCATATTTAATATATAATTTGCTTGACACTGAAAATGTAGAAAAGGCAGGTAACAGTTTTATCAATATATTTGTGAGGCCTTGAAAAATTATTTCCTAACATCTAAATTATAAATCATAAGAAACCTATTATCAACTACTGAAAACTATCTTTTGCTATTCTTGTGAGTTTTGGAAATAGCTCAAAATTTTATGTGCAAAATTGATATTCAACAAATTTCACTTACATTCACAGCCAGGTGTGATGGTACACACCTGTAACATCAGTACCTAGGAGGCTAAGACAGTAGGATCATGAGTTCAAGGGCATCCTGGGCTCTGTAACAATCCCTGGGTTAGCCTGGACTACATAGCAACAACAACCCTGTCTTAAAACAACAAAACCATGTGCCAGGTGTGGTGGCTCATGCCTCTAATCCCAGCACTTGGGAGGCAGAGGCAGGAGGATTGCTGAGTTTGAGGCTTGCCTGGGCTACATAATGAGCTCAGGGCCATCCTGAACTACAAAGCGAGACCCTGTCTCAAAAAAAAAAAAAACCTTAAGAAAATTAATGGAATTACTTCAATGCATACTTAATAATGACTAAGATACAAGTACTACCTTAGTAGCTGCTAATTCACTTATGAAGAGACAAGGGACAAAGGTTGTGCTCATTTTCTGAAGATGACAGTCACAGTGGACAAGTAGCAGAAAAGTGGTAGGCTATAATGAATGATGAGATGATGCTGAAAAGGCACAGAGCAGACACAGTACGCCTTGGAGACCAAGAAAAGCAGTTCACATGACATTCTGTGTAACACTGAAACCACCAGTGATCAAGACAAGAACTGATTTACTTGTTCACAGCATAGGAGCTAAGTTAGGCAGCTCTGGGGGGAGGTATGGCAAAAGACACTTATCTGCTTGGAACACAGAGATGGACCTAAAAAACATATCTTGGAGATAAAGTTGACAAGACTGGCTAAGTCCTAATATAAGGCATAAGGAAAAGAGAAAACAAGGATGCATCTCTGCATCATGGCTTGACTATCTGTGCCCTTTTCTGGGAAAGAAGAAGCAGCAAGCTTAGGAAAAATAAAAAAGCCTATTTGGGATATGACAACTTATAGGTGTCTGAGCAATTTTCAAGTTGACAGTTGTCTACTAAAAGTCTGGAGTTTCAAAGACCTGAAGAGTCACAAGCTTCTAGATAATGATTTCAAAGCTATACATTTGGAAAATATTAGTTACTGAATCAGCAAAGAAGCTTGGGCTTCTGATTACAAGGTGAAAGGAAAATCAGGAGTGTAGTCCCAAAGCCAAAGAGTTTCCAGCTAGGAAGGGGACTCACTCTATCTAGTGTTAGTGAGTTATGAATCTGTTTCACCTCTTATTAAGTAGCCTGGAAAGGCTAAAAACTATTTCTTCTTTATCTTGGTAGGCCTTACTCTGAATATATCAGAAGCCCAATTCCTGTTTACTGAGTTAATGATGGGGGGCAGCACAAGTGTCCCAAGTGAATGGCCGATGGAAAGCAGCATCTCATCTTTCTTAATTTCACAGCCTGTAGTGAGATTTACCCCTTTCTAATAAATACAGAAAAGTCTCAATTAGTGCAAAATTAATCATCTTGATTATTTTCTCGTTGCCTTTCATAATAAACTGCATGTCCATTCATCACTTGGGCAGTACCAAGAACACTACTGGACACACAGCAGGTGCTTAGTAAGTATGTGTCAGATAAACAGATGGGTGGGCTGGGAAAGAAGAAATAGAAGAGAAAATGTGTTAAGTCTTTTACCCCTTTCTTAATCCAGCAAGACCTAAGGATAAAATAAGGCTTTCTAATTCTCTATGGATTTCACTTGATTCCTTATTTTTATCAATAACTAAGACTGACTATGATGAAGTAAATGTTTTATAAACTTAATACCCAACAGTGGTTTTCAAAATCAAAAGATACAAGATGTTAATCAAAAAGTATGTTTATGATCACAGTTATACATTGTTTCAAATACTTCACAGTTTGGAATAGTAGATCACTACGTTCAAATTTTTTAAGTATTTATTCCAAATACCCAACATCCTATTAGCATTCCATTTTACACACAAAGATTTGAGATCACCATCTAACATCTAAGACAGTGTTTAGAAATTAGATGAAAAAACAAAATTTCCAAAGACTATTTGAAAATAAGTTCATTTCTAGAGCTAAACTTTTTTAAAATCCTGATTTCTAGCATTCCCTATAAAAAGATTAATGTCTAAAAAGCAAAAGTTGAATTTCTAGAAAGCAAAAGACCAAGGGCAATTGCATTTGACTACTAAATGAACATTTCCCACTTACAATTTTTCAATTAAAAAAAAAGAAATTAAAAATGCTTTTTATACCTGAGGCACCATAAATACCAGAATATCGCTGGGACTTTGAACCAGATGGTGAGGATTCCTTCATTCGATCAATTACATTTTCTGAAAGCTGAAAAAGTAACATCAAAATAAAATCAATAATAAAAGAACCAGAAAAACAGTGCAATAACATCTGTACATTTCAGTCTGCCACATCAACATGCATAACACACAGCCTTCAGAAAACTGGGCTAAATCTAATAACTATAAAAGCAGAGTAGTTTTAAAAGTTCAAGATATACAGCACTACTTTTATTTTTCCTAATGTACTAATTGCTCATTATAACTCTTCTTGTTTTATGCTGTATAAGGAAATGTAATCTGAGAAAAATTTAAGTCATCAGACTTAAATTTCTCCAATCTCACAAATATACTTATGTATTAACAAACCTTTAGTCCTTCCTTCCCAACAGCCCCAAGGTAAACAGTATCCCTCCCTCTCTCCTCTGCAAGATTAACTATGTACAATCTCTCTCTTTCTATGGACATTTTAGGTACTATGTGCCAGGAACCAGACACCCTTTGACAATTCACATAATCATCAAGTTAAAGTGAAGCAGAATAAACAGGTAACTGGCAGGGATTCAAATATAATGTAAAGGCTGTAACTTGAGTCTGCTAGAGCTATATGGAAATGGGGAGAGTGCGCAGAGGGTCAGGGAAAACTTACAACAAGAAGGATATGCAGAGATTAGGAGGAGAATAAGTGCAGAAGAAGGAATCACTTTAAACACACATGAGAAATGAGTTTGCCACCTTAGACATAAAAATGGACACATTATGTAGACAGCTAGCAGTAGGGCAAAAGCTCTGAGGAACACATGAGCTGGAGATTTGATTCACCAACTCTACAGTCACAATTGATTATTCTTTTTTATCCTCACGATAGTAGTTAACCATTATCTGATGCTTATTTATTGTCTGACTTTCACTAGACAGAAACCTTCAGGACAGTAGAGCTGCCTGTCCTATCACCATATCCTCAGTACGCCTAGCTAATAAAAGTCTTAAAGAGATGAATAAAATGGCATGAATAAATGGTTGACACTGAAAAAGGGGGCATAGTGAAAGAGAAGATGTAGAAGGAAGGTAGATTTATGATTTTAAAAATTCCTAGTAAATTTTTCACTTTAACAAGTCTAAACTAAATCCACATGATAATCAGGCACTACTGAAACATTCAAAGCAGGAAATAGGACAATGAGATTTACATTTCAGGAAGATGACTTTGGCTGTAATGTAAAGAATAGATGGACAGGGCTAAGAATAGAGGAAAGACCCTAAAGGAGACTAAGTGATCATCTAAAAACTTTTAAACATACGTCCACCCAGAAACTTGCACAGGAATGTTCACAGCAACACTACTGATAAAAGTGAGAGTGAAAACAATTATCTATTTACTGGTGAGTAAACAAAACATTATGTATCTGTACAAAAGTAATAAATGATATTCTGATAAAGCCTCAGTGCAGATAGTCTTAAGCTAAGTAGAAAAAGCCAAACATATACTCATTATAACTTCCAAACCATCTCTGGAACCTCCCTCTTGGTACATAGCAAATAAAATTTATAGAAATTATTTATACCACATAATGGTAAAACATGCAACAATGATGCTAAGAACTATACCTAGAGGTACACAGATTCCTCATTGTATGCAAAACTGTCTACTTACTAACTTGGCAGGTCAGTTCCTCAGCTTATACATTCACAGTCTGTAACTGGTGGCAAATCTATGGCACACGTGCTATTTTTTTTAATTCTTTTTTAATTGAATTCTTTATTGGTACAATTTATATACATCTCAAAATCACATATAACATTGGGAAATTTGTACCAGTATATGCCACAAGTTAATTCTCATTTTTACCCATATCCCTACCCACTCCCCCCTCCTCCCCCCTTTATACATGCTCTTTTATTTTCTTTCTGTATCATATTTATTCCTTCCCCTCAT
>PVIC010014906.1:0-35928 GCA_004025085.1 Thryonomys swinderianus
GCTTGTATCATCAGTGGGAAAGCTGCAACAAAAAGCTATTGTCCTGAGCCAGTGTCTTCTGGAAACTGTGTTGAAATGAAGACGCTGACAGTGCACAGTAAGCTCAGCATTTGGATACCATTTCTGGTAGCTGCCACGTTATTTCATGAACACCAAATTAAATAAATGAGGGCTAGAAATGGCTTTGCTGTTGAACTACTGTTCCATAGAAAGTACTCTATACTTCAGACAGTTTTTAGCTACTTGCATGACTGTCTGTGTCTCTCACCTGGAATAACATCTACAGATAAGGCAAAACATCTTTTTTATCTACCTAGGCCTATCACCATGCATTTAACCCTGTAGGGATGTAATATATGTTTGGTTAAAGAACAAATGAATGCATGAATGTTGTAAATAAATATTAACTAAGAGGTTCTAATGGAGAAAATTATTAGGGATAAAGGGTTATACAGTGGCATCTTGGTTCACAAACTTAATTCTTTCTGTGACTCTGGTGGCAAATCAAATTGGATGAGAACCAAATCAAATTTCCCCTTAAGGTCAACATTGAATCTAACCACTGAATTTCATTCAGTTTCATCCAATTTATTTGTGACCAGAATCATGCAAAGAATTAAGTTTGTGAACTGAGGCACCACTGTACTTCAATAACTCAGGAAGTGCACATGACAGAGACACAGACACAAAACAACTGTAATTGATGTCAGAAGTGGTAAGAAATACAATAAAATAGAAAACATGTATCTTTGATACATGGGAAGGAGACAAAAAAAACAGAGAAGGGAGTAGACAATGATGTAAAAAGAAAAAAGATATGTCATGTGTGTGTACAACTACCCATGTGGTATTCATGACATACCACAAAAACAGTAATAAAGTATTTTTTTAAAAAAAAACGAACTACAATCTAGTCAAAGTTCAATGGGGACTCAGAGAAGGTGATTAATTCTAACTGAAGAAGACAGGGTCTTAATGATAGAATCTGACTTCCAATTATCAGGGATGGGTAGAAGTGTGTTTCTAGACAGAGAAAATGCTAAATGTGGAGAAGATCAAAGATGGAAGAGAAGTTTTAAGGAACACCCAGTCATCTGACATATCTCGTATACATTTCTTTCTTCATATCGTATAAATCTTTTGCTTTTTTTCTAACATGTCTAGAGTAGTGTTTTGCTGGGAGAGAAAAGCTGGGTAGGGAGGCTATATTTCATTTCTTTATTTTTCCCCCAAAACACATCACTATCTGATATGGTAAACACGTGAATTATCTCATTCTCTTTTTCATTAGCACCACGTATAAACGTGAAGACTATTTGAGTGTTTTTCTCCACTCACATATTGTCTCACACTTAGAAAAGTAAGCAGCAGACGGTAGGTGTTAATAGTGGTTGCTGAAATAGATGTGTTTCAACTACTCTAATCATATATCCCATGGGCTGGACTGAGTTACTGGAGGTTAAGATTAAAGAGTAGACCGGGTCTTTTCAATCTCATACTAGAAAAAATAATCCCAGAATTGGAAAATTTATGAAGATAGAGTAGCTCAGTGGTTGCTTAGGTTTAGAGGGGAGGGACTGGGGTATGATAGCTCTTGTGATAGTTCTTACAGTGCTTTGTTTTAAGATAACAAAAATGAAGTAAATTTGTGGTCATAGCTGTAGAACTTTGTCAATGTGTTAAAATCTACTGAATCTTACAGTTTAATCTTGTAAATTGTGTAGTATAATAGAGTCTGACTTTCATTTCATAAAAACTGTGAAGCCATTGGAGGGCCATCTATCCACTTCAGAGGGAGAACTTGCTAAGTGGACGAGACACTGGGCTAGGGACTTAGTTCAGTGATAATGTGCCTACCTCACAAGTGCAAGGTCCTGAGTTCGATCCTTGGTACCACAAAAGACAGACAGATAAATGGACAGACAGACATACAAATAAATGGATGTGACACAGCATACATATCTTTGCTTAAGAAACTTTTATGGACCACTGGCCATACTCCAGGAATCACTGTTGAGGTAGGCAGCTGAAGACATATCCCTCCCCATAAGGAAAGTTCACTGTCCAGGAGGAAAGACAGGGATGGGGACATCTAATTCTGATAACGACTGATAAGTGCACTAGCAGAACCTGTGCTAGGTCACTGGCCCTAAACTCATCACCGGTAACATTTCTTTTGAGAGGGACACATTCTAAAACATACAAAATTAGATACAAGCAATGGTCTCAAACTGAAAAACAGTATTTTAAAAATACTCAGTATTTATTTGTTAATAATAAAAAACTTTCTGTTCTCAAAAATTAAAGGAGGTTATTTTGGGAGAGTAATGCAATTGACACACTTTTATTATTTGTGTGATTTACGGCACAGCCCTAAATTCAGTGTATTTCAATAGCTGAAAAACAGCTCCCAGAGACATCCAAGGGAAGAAGCAGAATGCTGACCATACTCCTTGAAGCCCAACACGCAGTTTTCATCCATTTAACAGGCACAGAAAGTTTTCACTGGTCCCCACTTAAAAAATACTGTGGGCTAATGGTGGTATAAAGAAAAAAAAACATTTACTCATGAAAGAGAAGGAATAGGAAAGGGTTAAAATATTTTCCCAGAGGAAAAGACTTGGATTTACATTTTCAAGAAAAAGGAATTTTCCAGGTAGACTTGAATTAAGACTGTGAGAACTATACATAGTACATTTTATGTAGCCATGAATATCCTTTTGCTATTTGCGATACTCTTGTTCTAAATGGTCACTAGCCCAAGTTCTCACAACTTCGAGTCTGATCTGAAGGCCTAGCTATTACTGCTAGTACAGAGCCATCTCACATTGGGTCAGTTCACATGCTGAGTCTCTAGAATACACAAACTTGCTATAATTCCCAGACATCTGCTATAGATCCTGCCACAATTTTGAAAACAGTGATAGCTACCAAAACTGACCAGTGTTTCAATGCTACTCCTCAATTAGTCACTTACTCCCTATAATATTAAAGTTTTGGACACCACTTTCATTTACATTTTATCTGTTATCCTGTATACTAAATCATTTGTTTAATGTGTGTCTTCTCATCACTTAGAAAGCTTCCTGATAATAGCGACCTTTGTCTACCCAGCTAATCTCTGTCCTCAAGGTCTAGAATAGTGCTAGGGATGTAACAGGAGCTGAGCAAAGAGTAACAGATGTTGTGCTGCTTTATGAAGGTCTTCCTCCCACCTCCAGCTGCTATGGAACTGACACCGAAAGCACACAGCTAAACTTTCCTCCAGGAAATTCCCATGCACCAGTGGGAGGAACTTGCCTCAGAAATGCCTGGCAAGTTTCAGGTGCCCCCTTCCCTTTCCTCCCAGGGTCAGCCCTTAACCAGCCACTTACAATACAGGGGCAAAAAACAGTACCCCTCTTGCTTCCATGTGGGAAGCAGCGCCGTCCCACCACTGAGCTCGCTGTGAGTAGGCTGAGGGAGGACTTCAGCTACAGCCGTCTCTTATGCCCCAGCTCATCCTGATTTCTTCAGCTCCCCACAGGTTTCACTTAAATCTCATCTTCTAAAATCACTCACTCAAACATTCCCCTCTCTGGCACCCAACCTAAGATAACTGTTGACTGGCTGAGTGAATGACTAAAGTTAAATGTAGAAACGATTCTTAGGGTTTTTTTTAAAAGCAATACTCTTGATTCACTTCACACAAAACATTAAAGCTACATTTCATTTGCTAGGAAGTTCTTAACAGAGATGTGAACATAGCAATCCCATGAAGCCAACAATGTGTTTTCAGGCTTGAAGCACCTCAAGGTTTTCCTTCTGATCATTTTGTCACTGTCACCACCTAAAGAATGTGGCTACAAGATCTACTCTACTTTTAAGAAATTGCACTCAAAAGCTCCACACAAACACCCTGCCTAATGAGTAAAAAGACAGTTGGGTGTCACTGGGCACTGACCCAAGGTACATCACAGGTTACCGCAGGACATTAGAAGAACGTGCAGCTGGTATTGGCTGCTTCAGTCCCACAGAGGAGCAGGTTAAGTGGTAAGACATGATGCTAAGTGTGTTCAGATGATCTGAGACTGGAACAATTCTGATATCGAGTTTACTTATTTTTTATTTAAAAAAATAGCTAATTATTTTGGTACTGTAGAATGAAGTTAGGTCTTTATCCCCTGCTCATTTTTATTTATTTTTTCTTTTGAGACATCTTACTAAGGTACTAAATTGCTGAGGCTGGGCTCAAACATGCAACCCTCCTGCCTCATAGGTACTGGAATCCCAGGCATGTGCTACCATCCTTGGCTCCAGGATAAAAATTTTAATCCTACTTCTATCACAGTATCACTGATTTTATACTATGAATCATCATAAAATAATAGTAATTTTCTTAATAAGAGTTTGTTTCATGAGTAAAAAGGACTGGAATTTATATGCCTAATACAAAATAGTCATTGACTTGAAGTCAAGATGAGATCAGAGATAGTGATTAAATGAAATACTGGCTATAAGTAGTTTCTGTAAGAAGAGAATCAAATTTTGAAAACATGACAGTTGTTAACTATGGGTAACAATTTGGGGTCTCTATTATATATTTAAATTTACTTTTTGTCAATCTCTAAAGTCTATCTCAAGCTAAAAAGGCACAACTCACTTGAACATGGTTGTGCCCTAATGGCAAAGCAATTAACAAAATGGAGAAAACACACACAGTGTACCAGTGCTTCTCAAGATTTTCAAAGTTGTGATTTAGAAAATAATAATGAAAGCCAATCCCGCAGACTCCTCGCTGATTCCAGTCTTGGCTTCCCAACAGCCCAGCACATGCCACTCGCTGCGTCTCCAGTTTCAGGAGTCAGTCTGCAGCTCTGACTCACTAACCTCTGAAACCCACAAATCATAAGCCAGAATCATGAGACTCTTTGGTAGCTGCATGAGACAAAGGATACTGCTGCAGCAGGGTCCACAGGGAGAAGCAGCGTGTAATTTGACTCAGGTGGTTTTTAATTGCCTGACAGAACAGAAAGCAGCACTGTTAAATTCGCTGATGACACACCTCAGAGAAAGGGATGCTGAGAGATGATGTAAATGCAATAATCTGGAGAAGTGGTCAAGAACACAGAGGCTGCAATGTAATGAGGACATCACTATTGACTAACAATGAATAAAGTTCGCCAAAAGTACAGAAAAGAATTTAGGGTCAAGCTAATTAAGGATTAAGAACACAATGTAGAACTTAAATCAAGCTATATACATAGATTAGGGAATAGTAAGAACTGGTTGACCAAAATCCCATCCTATGGTAACATTGTAGGGAGGTACTTAATACCCTCACTCAGCTACTATTTAATTGAACACAAGTCAAGCAGCACCATGATGTAGTGGTTAGAACACAGGGTTAAATCCAGAATACAAGAAGGCAGCTAAAGCCCATCCAGATTGCTTAACTTCTCTGAGCCTCACTGGTCTCATATGCAGATAGAAACAGTAATAATATGGCTGTCACAGACCTGTAGTAACAGTAATAAATTCCCATCTGAAAACACCATAGGAGAATGCCCAGCACATAGTGGCTACTATGTGAATGTTTATTAAAGAAGCAAAAATAACAGGAATTTGAATGGATATGATGGCCTACCAGAGAAAAATAAAGAAAAAAATTATAAACCTAAAGATCCACATGGAAAAGTATGAGGCAGTGGAATAATTCACATCCTTGGTGAATTATTGTCCAAGTCCTGATAAACAGATTTCTAAAAGAGCTTTTGCAAATTCATGATGGGTGAGGCAGAAGTCTCTCCACAGCAGCTGTCATTGGAAGTGACCAGCCTGTTGCTGTGATGGGGATAAGAATGCTGGGATGGCTCAATCATCCTGTTTTCTAAGATGATGCAAAATAACTTTGTATTCTTGTATTCTCTACCAATACTTCTGTCTGCCTACTAGGATTTTGTGACCTTCAAAAGTTATACTGTCATATTCAGTTTTCATCAGACAGAGGAATCCTTGGATGTTGACTATGTGTGCTTTGGAAAGCATGTCACCGTTCACTCCAGCATATGTGATTTTAAACCAGCCAATAAGAAGAGGTTTTCACTCAGTTTGTTACATAAGTAGGTCCTCAAGCTATGACTGGCCTGACATACAAACAACTTGGGTTATGGCCAGTCTTTGGTTACAATCTGAATGTTGGCCAATTGGGTCTTCCATATGTCCTCAGATATAAATTTAACCCTTAAAAACTTCGGGAAGTAATATACAACATCCTTTCCTATGTGGGGTTGAGAAGCTCTGGGCCAAAGTCTCTTTAAGGATACTGAAATCTGCCTGTATACAGGAGAGACTTGGAGGGCTGTGTAGAGAAGCCTGAGCCTTCACTTGACCAACCTGGTTACAACCAGCCCTCACAAACTAATTGAGTTTGTAAATTAAGGGTAACTCTTTTGTTTTATCTGTTTTCACAGAGAAACCTCTATGGAAATATGATACAGGAAAAGCAAATGTTCTAACAACAATCATGCACAATGCAATATTTTAATTACCTTAGATGGGTGCAACACTTATATAACAGGTCTGATACATATGTGGACAAGGCATATCACTCAATTCAGAAATAGTTTTTACTTCCTTGAGATAAGGGTCATAAGGAAGCTTGAGTTAGAAGGTTGTAATAAAATTAAAACATATCAAGTCAGTTCAGCAAATACTTGTTAGGACCCACTCTGCATTAACCATGCAAAGATTTCATGATTACTAAGAGGATGTGTAAGGGAATTACTCAACTCCTCCCATACATAGTTACCAAGGATTCTAATATCAGTCATTTATGCTATTTCAGTACATCCCATTCTCATCACTAATATGTTTGTTTAGTCCCAATACTTTTATCTAGATTACTCAAATCATTTCCTAGTGTTTTTGGTGAATCAAGTCCGATCTGATTTGAATCAAACCGCAGGCTATGGCCAAAATGATCTTTATTGCTTTAACTCCACATTGCATTCAGGTTTCAGTCCAACTGTGGCAGGTTCTGTGAGAGCCCTAAAGGCCATGTCTTCCACTTTGTAGTTCAGTAAATAGCCTTGAGCTCTGGCAATCCTCCTGCCTTTGCCTCCCACGAGCTGGGATTATAGGTGTGAGCCACCACGCCTGGCATTGTGGTACGTGGTAATGGGGATCAAACTCGAGACCTTACACTTGCAAGGCAGACACTGGAACCAATGAGCTAAATCCCCAGCCCTTACCATTAATTACTGCTTCTATACATAAATGCCTCAAGCTACACGAAGCTATTTCTCACTTTCTGGTTTTTGCATAGCCCATTTTCTATGACCATGATGCCCTTTCCTCTGTTCATTATTTAGAGAACCTCTACATATCCTTTAGGACTCAGTTTAAATACCACCTTCTCCATACCTCCCACTGCATCCCAGCCATCTAGTCAAAGGGTTGAGTACTTCTCCAGGCTCTTATGGTCTTACACATGCCATTTTTAACAACTTCCAAACAATAAGCATACTATAAATACTAATGTTCTTTCACCACTTACAAGAAAGCAGGTACCTAAGGGTCAATACAAATACCAGTGTTTATATATTAACAGTATCTCAGATAGTCTGCTAATAGGAAAAATTTACACATTACGTGAATGAAAACAGACCAGCTACATATCACAATCCAAAAACTCAAAATTTGAAGTACTATAAAATCTGTAATGTTTGGAGCATTGTGTTAGAATTCAAAAAGTTCTAGATTTTAGAGCATTTTGAATTTTTGGATTAGGGATCCTCATTCAGTATAATGCAAATCAGAGTTAACTAAGGAAAGTAAGTGGCAAGAAAAATACTTACTAGTATGCCTAAAAGGGTACCTAGAAATGCCTGACTGTGACTAGTCTGTCATATACATTCCCTCAGTTAATCTTCAGAAACTCTTACAAGAAATTACTGTAGTTTGACAGATAAGGAAATTAGGACTCGGGTGCTCAAGATAACACAAAAGACAGTGAACACAGGACTTGATCTCTAAAACCAGTGTTCTGTCACCACTGCAAAAACTGAACCCTATGGAGAGTCAGAGGAGGGATAATTAGGCTCAGAATGTAATATCGGGAAAGGTTCCTGTAGAAGATCCGGAGACAAATGAAGTACATCTTAGATAAAGCAATAAAAACAAGCATGGATTCAAGTTCTAACCTTAGGAAGAGGACACAAAAGGTTCAGTCTAGATTAAGTTAGGTATTTGTGAGGGAGATTCTATTAGAAGAGAAAGTTGGGGCTGTTGGGGAGAACTGTGACCTCTAGAGTTCCAGGGGAACTTTTTTTCTTTTAGAAAACAGTCAAGAGCACAGATCATGTTAATCATTGGGCTGTCCTGGCATCTTCCTATCTAAAGGGCAGAAAATGAATTTTAAAAATCTGGTTACAGGGGCTGGAGATTTAGCTCAGAGGTTCCGGCGCTTGTCTTGCAGGTGCAGGGTTCTGGGTTCGATCCCCGGTAACCACATACAACAATGCTGGGCGTGGTGACTCACACCCGCCAGATATCAACCAGCAATCAGCACCACATATCAGTGCCGGACATGGTGGTTCATGCCTGTAATCCCAGCACTCGGGAGGCAGAGACAGGAGGATTGCTGAGTTTGAGGCTTGCCTGGGCTACAGAGTGAGCTCAGGATGAGCCTGAACTACAAAGCGAGACCCTGTCTCAAAAAAAAAAAAAAAAATCTGGTTATATAGTTGTAAGATAATTCTGATTTTAATACATATGTGTAGTTGTCTCCAAGGAGGAAAACGTAGTTATGGGAGTTAAATGTTTGTGTATTTTTTTCCTGTCAAATTAACCTGACATTGTAGAATAAGATGTATATGTGAGATATACACGTTCTTCTGTTTGGAATGAATGCCATAAAAATAATCACATTCATTGATCTTTTTAAATTACTTAAATAACACTCCTAAGACATACTTTTGATTTTAACCTAAATACACAAAATTCTTAACTTGTTTACTTTGTGAAATCTGATCACTGAAACATACGATGACCATACTTAAAGATTATTATGTTTTATTTGCATGTGTTTGATGACAGTTTTATTTATCAAGACAATATTTTTGAATGGCTCTTACAACTAATCTTGCTCAAATAACATTCATAAACTAGTGACTAATTGTTTAGACTGTAACATCACAAATCCAGTAGAATCTAAAATAAAATAAAAGCATTAGTAGATCAAAGAAGTCAACATTTTGTTTTAAACTACTATTATTAGGCCTTTTAAACATGTTTCTTTTAAAGCAATTTTATTAGCTTAACTTTATTGTGAATTTAGTCCTAGATGTAAATATAATGTAAATAATAAAAGAAAAAAATTAAAAAAGATGTAATGAAAAATTCCCCAAATTGAAATTCGTGGGAATGTCAGTCTACTTACTGAAAATTCTTTGTTATGTATTTTAAATTGAGCCTTTTTACTTCCAATTTTACAAAAAATTAAATATCTAAAATAAAAAATAACACTACTGAATAGAGAAAGATTCTAGGGGTCCTATTAAAATGAATAGCTATAATTTCATTTATTTTTTAATATTTTATTTATAATATAGCAAAAGGTACTATAAAATATAAATAACTTTAAAACTTTTATTACATTTTTTATTTGGAAAAAAAAATTTTTTTTTTGAGACAGGGTCTCGCTTTGTAATTCAGGCTGGCTCTGAGCTCACTATGTAGTCCAGGCAAGCCTCGAACTCAGCAATCCTCCTGTCTCTGCCTCCCGAGTGCTGGGATTACAGGCCTGAGCCACCACACCCCGCATTGTGGTATGTGGTATTGATTGCTGGTGGGCGTGAGTCTCCACACCCAGCATTGTATGTAGTTACTGGGGATCGAACTCAGGACCTTGCGCTTGCAAGGCAGGTGCCAGAACCACTGAGCTAATCCTCCAGCCCTATTTGAAAAAATTTTATAGGTAATATTTTATGCATCTAGCCAGTGCTAAAATTGCCACAGAATATAAATTATTAACATGTAATTCTCTACTGTTTTATGTGAAACATTTGTTATTTTAGGATGAAAGGTCAGCATTAAGCCATCCTAGGTGAAGTAAGGCACGCTCTCCCTAATTCTCCAAACTTTTAAAAGCAGTTTGAATACCATCTTTTTCTTGACTAGTCAAAGATATTCAAATATAGAAAAAAGATGTATTATAAATGATCCATTTGGTCTCCTCCTTTTACCTAAAGTGAAAAAACTGATGCACAAAAGGTATCATATAAAAGGTGGCATATTCCTGTAATTCCAGCCACTCAGGGGGCTGAGGTAGGAGGATGCATACATAGTTCAAAGGAAGACTAGATAACTTAGTAAGACCTTGTCTAAGAAAAAAAAAAAGAGGGATGATGATACAACTCGGTTGTAGAGTATTTGTTAAGTGAGAAGCTCTGTGTTCAATTCTTAGTACTGAAAAAATAAAACAAAAAAAGCTTTAAATACATATACTATAAATGAAGGGTCAAAATTAGTGATTTAGACATTTATATATATATTTTTTTGAGACAGGGTCTCACTTTGTAGTCCATGTTGACTCTGAGCTCACTATGTAGCCCAGGCAAGCCTCGAACTCAGCAATCCTCCTGTCTCTGCCTCCCGAGTGCTGAGATTACAGGTGTGAGCCACCATGCCTGGCACTGTGGTATGTGGTATTGATTGCTGGTGGGTGTGAGTCACCACACCCAACATTGTATGTGGTCACTGGGATCAAACTCAGGACCTTGCGCTCATGAGGCAGGCGCTGGAACCACTGAGCTAAATCTCCGGCCCCCTCATATGTTTTTAAAAGAACAGCAAATTAAGTCTAATAAATAAGTAAAGGAATGAATAGTAGAGGTTTATAATAAAGAGAAAATCAGAAATTATTGAAACAAAATAAACAACAAAAGAGGGGTTCAACAATGCCAAAAGGATTTCTTTGAACAGGCAATAATATTACTAACTCCCTTCCCAAACTGATCCAAGAGAGTCAGTACCAGGAATAAAAATGGGGATAATAATCAGGGATCACGCACACATCTATAACCTCTGCACTCGGAGGGCCTGAGGCAGGAGGATGGCAGATGAGCAACTCAGTGAGACCCTGTCTCAAAATAGATAAAAACACAAAGGATATTGTTCAGTATGAAGGTCCTGGGTTAAGCTGTCAATACCATAAAAGGGACATTCACTGCCTTGCTCCAGGAATAAAATTCATTTTTTTTTCTTGAGGTGGGGTCTTACCATTCAATCCAGGCTGGGCTTAAACTCACCATGTAGCCCAGGTTGACCCTGAACATGCAGAAATCCTCCTGCTTCAACCTCCTGAGGGCTGGGATTATAGACATGGGTCACCACACCCCACTAAAGTCCACTTTGCTATGCTGTATTATCCTTTATATATATTGTTGGATTTGTTTATTCTGTATCTATGTCCACAGAAAATACTGAATTATTTTCTTTTATTATGCTATTACATCAATGAAAAATATTTTCATCTGTGTGAAGTTGCTTAATTTTGCCGAGTATTTTTTTTGAATACACTACTTTATATTAAATTTTTTTATCATTTAGGATTTTAAAAGCATCCATTTCACATTAAATTCTTAATTTTCATAAGTCTTTTTTTTTCAGTGTTCCTCTACATACTGCCTATCTCTTGCTTTTCTTCTTCTCTCCTTTCCTAATTCTGGTTGTTGTAACGATTTTCTCTTTGTTTTCAGCAATTTGTGATGATGTGCCACTTATGGCTTTTTATTTATCTTGCTTTAGAGTCACTGAATTTCCCAGATTGGTGACTTTATGTTTTTCATCAAATTCTGGAACCTTCCCACTATATTTCTTTAATTATTACCCCCCCACACTTGTTTCTATGTGTAGCTACTTTGCTTAGGGTTATCCTTTCTGTACTGGTAGTTCCTATTTATTCCCTCATTATGTTCATTTTCCTCCCTTTAAATTCTTGACTATATTAATGACAAATGTTTATAGGACTTGCCTACTAATTCTATCATTTTCACTTTTGGGTCTATTTCTACTAATCACTTTCCTGCTTTTTCAATAATTTTTTTAGTAACTTGTGGTTGAAAGTTCAACATGACTAATTGTGTGTTGTCAGCTGCTGGGGCTCTTCAGTCCTCCTTGGTCCTGAGTGTTGTTCAAGAAGCAGATAATTTACATTTGAATCACCTTAATTTTATCAACATATTTCTTCCTGCCTCCCCCAAAATCCATTGATTTTATTTTTAAAGTTATTTTATATGAGAAAAAACTTCCAAAATAATCTAAACAACAAACATCAGGTTGACTCAAGGCTTATTGTTAACTGTGTATACAGTAGCTTTTACTACAGGAACACATTCATCTTCTAAGGCATAAAGGACTTATGGGTTATCTCTTAAAGTTAATAGAATTACTTTCTGAATACTAGAAGTGTTTGGTGAAGGTTCTCACCATGTAGGAGTTTTGGCAGCTTTTAAGCCTACAAATTCATAATGGTTGTTCCTTTTCTAGTGTTTGGAATTTTCTCCAATTTTTTAGGTCTTTACTATTACTCTGTTACCAGGGGTATAAATCCTAAGAAGGAATTTGCATCTATATCTCAACTTTTCTTTAGTTCTTTGATCCACTAACTGTTTTCTATGCTTCTGCAATTCTCTCAAGAATTCACAATTTAACAAAATAATCCAAACTAGAAGCCAATTCTTATAATTCAATCCAATGCTCTTTATATTGTACAATTTTTTTTCCACAGATAAAACAATAAGTTAGTTTTAAGTTGCTAAATACCTTGTATATTTCTTGACAGAAATATTTCTGCTCTCCAGCTCAATACTCCCTTCCCTTCAGTTTTAAAGTCTAGTGGATCTGCCATTTAAATTTCATTTTGCAGGGCCGGGGATTTAGCTCAGTAGTTTTGGGTGCTGCCAGGGAACCACAAGGTCCTGAGTTCAATCCCTGGTACCACATACTACAATGCTGGGCAGGGTAGCTCACACCTGTAATCCTGGCACTTGGAAAGTAGAGGCAGGAGGATTGCTGAGTTTGAGGCTTGCCTGGGCTACATAGTGAGCTCAGGGTCAGAGTGAACTACAAAGCAAGATTCTGTCTTAAAAAAAAACCAAAACTTCATTTTTTAAACAAGTGCATGGATAAAGCTAAAAATGGTGTATTTTGAGAAAAATTATTGCTTGAAAGCTCTTCCTGAACCACTATTCTGACCATACAAAACAAATACTCCACAAAGTGTTTCAAGGAAAGCAGAGACACTAATATCATACTTTTTCATGTTTGTTATTTCATACCTGAAATACATATAATTTGTTGTTTCTCCCTGTGAACTACTTTAGCTTCTTGTTGGGAGAATAGGCTTAAGTACCACATATTTTTCTTCTAACTTAAGTGCTTCAATGTTGATGAGATCTGCTAGAATATAATCTTTATCACTCTCTGTCCATAAAATATCTATTAATTCATGTTTATAAAGTTATTACTCACTTTAAAAATAAACTCTGCATGGTCTTATTACCTTTTAAGGAAAAGAGAGATAAGAGCAGCTAGAACAGAAATGAAAGCATTTTAAAAATGACCCTTTGAGTTCTAGAATATATGATAGATATTGTGAAATAGAAAATATTCAAAGGGAAAAGGGTAGAGCTAAATAATGAAAAAATACAATGTTAGAAAAAAGCATAAGTATATATGGAGTGCTGGGGGTTGTAAGGTCGGTAAGGAAATGGGTAAAAATGAGAATTAACTCATGTCATATATTGGTACAAATTCCCAGTGTTGAGTGTGATTGTGATGTGTATATAAAATGTACCAATAAAGAATTCAATTTAAAAAAAGAAAAAAAATGAGCCTTTGAGAAAGTAATTTAAATTATATTATGAAAAAGATGAATAATTAAAGCAGATGTTAAAAGTTGGTGGGTCTAATACTCTCACCTGTGCAGTTGGATATATTCTCGGGGTCTGTTGAGCAGGTGAAGGAATCTGTCAACAATCTTGTTTTTTCCTACACCCTGTAATTACAGACAGCATTAGACAAAAACAGACTTTCATTTGGGAACAAGTTTCTGCCAAATCAGAAGAACCTTTTACTGAAATCTACTTTCTCAAAATAATGCTACTTTATTGTGAATGGGATTGCTAGAAATAGCAGAAGCCCAATAAAGAAATGATTATGATTCGTGATATTTACACTACATACTCTATTATCTTATGAAGAAAAGTATTCTTATGCAGGAACCACACCTGTTTAGGGCACTATATATACCCAGAGTTCAACATAGTGCTCAACACAAAGAATGCATTCAATATTTTTTCAAATGAATGATTAAGTGCAGGAAATTTAGAAAGTAGTAGAAAAGGAATGCAAAGTACTAGAAATAATTGGAAATCCTAGTGAAATAAAAATGGTGATCATGTCAGTAGGAATTCTCAATAATGGACTCTGTGGTAAATTATGGTATGATAATAGCTGGACAAATTTTGTGAATTATCCAATTTATTATGTCTACAAAAGATTCCAGATTGTCAGAGCTGGATGTCAAACTGACAAATTTCACTAAAGCAAGAATAATATGTTATTTCCTCTCTAGGAATTTTTTCAGTACCTAAATTTCATCCAAAATAATCTCAAGCTCAGCATAGAAACACAAAGAAGGAAAATCACACTTTCACATTTTCATGTCAATAACAACATCTATGCAAGCATTAAATGGTAGGCTGCAGTAAATACAAAATTTCAAATAGGTAAAATCACAAGAGTAAAATGTTTGTTAAATGTTTGTTCATCCCTGTTAAATCCAGTGATCTTGGAGAAAAGAAAATGTCATGAATGTATTACAATGTCAGAAATAGGAAAAAGTTCCTGAAAACAGTAAGTCATAAAAAGCTATTACCAGGGAGTTTCTCTTTTCTTTCTACCTCCAAAGTTGTTCAATCAGCCATATTTTTTCAAATGCCTCTTGAGCAATGCACTGTTTAGGAGCTCCTGGTTGCCACAGATGTAGGATAAGATCCTAACTGCCATGAAGGAGCTCTTACTGTGTCTCTTTAAATGTTAGGGTCCCTAGACCCCACCTTCAGCTGTCTTACTGCTCTACACATTTCTGAGGAATCTCACCCATTCCCATTCCCATGACCTAAGTCATCACATAAGGCGCACACTTCTTCCCACAGGAGATCCTCTGTTCTTGTCAACTAAACTTTTGTACCATATATTCATAACAAACTCATTAGGCTTCCACCAAAACCTATTAGTTTCTTTTGTAATCACAATACAATAGTATTATGTGTATTGTGCTTCTGAGTAATTTTAGAATATTTTTGATATTTTACTAGTATTCCCCCACACACAATTTCATTTAAATGTCACTAGGATCTTTTTGGTCCCTATCTATAAAACTTTTTTTTCTTTCTACTTATTCTTTTCTTTTCTTCCTTTCTTCTTCCTTCTCTTCCACCCTTTCTTCTTGTCTAATTCATCAACTATGTGAGCACCCATTGTAAAAATGCTGGAATAGTATTGTTAGACACGTGGCAATAAAATAGCTATAGTCCCTAGCCATGCTCACATCTTGCAATCTAATAGGAAGCACCTGCAATGAAGCAAAAGTTACAGATCTCGTGGTGCCTGCCATCATCTGAGGCAACCAAGATGCTTGAAGCTTTAGCCAAAGGCTGGCAGAGGGCCACCAAAGAGTGATACTTAAATTGAGATGTCAAGTAATCAAGAGATACAGGGAAGAAAGACAGAGGGAAATGTTCCTGATAAGAGGACAGTGTGTGGAAAGACTTGTGGGAAACACTCATCTGGAGAACTGCAAAGCTCTCCGGGCCCAAGTATAAGCAGGAATAAGAGGGCAGCAAGGAACAAGGCTAGAAAGGTATGGCGGTCCAGTTCTGGCAAAGCCTTGGAAGCCAAGAGCTTGCACTGGTTCCTAAAAGCACAGAGAAGCCACTGAATTACAGCAGTATTTCAGTTTTGGAAAATCACTATGATAGAATGACATGGCAGAGAGAAAAAAAATGGTAGCAAAGAATAGCAGTTTGTGAAATTCTCTAAAAATTAAAACTGTAGCCAAGCATGGTAGACTACATCTGTAATTCCGTAACTCTGGGGGGGTACAGTAGGTTGCAAGTTGGAGTTCTGCCTGGGGAATGTAGTGAGGCCTTCTGCAAAAGTAAGTAAGTAAGTGAATAAATAAGTACATAGGGCTTGGGGAATAAAGCTCAGTGTGAAAGCCCTGGGTTTGTCCCTAGTACCACCAAACAAATAAACAAACACGGACCTGGCAGTAGATGATAAGAGAAAAGTGGGTAGCCTTAGAGATATTTAGAAAAAAAAAAGAATTAACAGGATTCAGTGATGGACTGGATGGAGAAAATGAACAAATTAATTTCTCTCTTGGGCCATAGGCTGGTAAATCATGCCATTTACTGAGAATGAATTAAAGGAGGAAAAATAAATTTGCTGGGGCGGGGGGAAATATGGTTTAATTTTGGACTTGTTTACTTTTAAGTACCTGCTTACCATATCTGCTCCTTCCTCTCGAATTTACTATCTGCCAACTGGCTCATACTCCTCTTGGGCTTCTGGAAAGGTCTGCTTTGATTTCCCACCTATAGTCTCACAATAGGGCAATTCACAATTTGTTTAGTTATTTTTCTAAATTACAGATCACATCAGGTCACTTCCGATTTCATTTTAAGAAGCTCTGATAGTTCTTTCAAGGAAATTCTGGAAGAATAATTTAGGAAGGAATTCCTATAAATATCCTGGACAAAATGAAACAGTAATAGTAATTTGTTCCTTGCAATCATAGTTTGTGCCTAGAACAGAAAATCCTCAGGATTATTTTAACTGAATAAATACATAATTAATGTCTTATTTTTCCATAAAATTATATATACTCACTTTTCTCCCTTGGAAATTTAGAAAAGAAAACATCACTCAATGAATAACTTCTAAGAAACAATCTGCTAGTATTTTCTTTTTACTCCTCTGCATACTTATCTTTTCTTTATTCTTTACATAAAATTCATACCCTTTAATAAAATTTAAAATAAAATAAATTTTACATCATTACTAAATCTATAAAGGCTAAGATTTACTGAGTGAAACTTTTATTAAAAGGAGAAGGAATGTGTGAAATAAGAGATCCTAGCAAACACCAATTAACTCCTGAGAATGGCTCTTATATTTATCACTAGTTCTTGGTCCTACTGAGTTCTTCATGAAAATATTTTGGACAAGGGGAGTTACATAGAAGTAGAAGCCATAATATTCTTTACAGAAGAGGAAATAAATCCCACAGTCATATGTTCTGAAACTCTGCCTTTAAGAACTCGGAAAAATTCTGCGAGTCTTACAGTCTTCTCTGATATGTTAATTTAATTATTCTGTCTCTTCAGAGAGGTTAGAAGTAAAATCATTTCCAGAAAAAGAACTTCTGGGCTTGTCTTCCTGGACAAGAAGAAAATACAGAATTTAAGAAGCACTATCCATCTTCTGTTAAGAGAGAGGAAGAGAAGGAATAGAGTAGGTGAAAAGGACTGAAGAGGAATAAAAAGCAAGCAATGAAAAATCAACCTTGGAAGGTGATGGAGCTAAGAGTGATTGTTCTGGGATTTAAATGTTGAGGAATCTGTGATATCAAAGAGGCCCATAAGAGTAGATAAACTTGGAATCTTGCTATGTCAACCTTCCACAAGTCTCATTCATCCCAATCCTATCATCTGTCTCTAGACAATTACTTTTGTATTTCCAAATCTCTGTTCATGACATTTCTTCTGACTAGAACAGCCCATTATGGCTTGTATCTAGATGTACCCCCAAAGCCTTATGTGGTTATAGGTGGGACTTTGGGGAGCGATTGGATCATGAGTATGTGATAATGTACTAGTCCGCTGATTATTTTAGCAAAGTTCTGGCTGTGGATGATGGAGTTAGAGAAGAGGGAAGACATCCTTCCAGGTGTGGGTGGCTCCAACTAGTAACCTGGCAGTCTGAATAGAATAAAAAGAGGCAAAAGAAGGAAATCTCGCTGCCTCCTCCCTGTCACACTATGAAATACACCACTCTGCCCTGCCCAGGCACCAGCCAACTATGAATTGAAACCGCTACAAACTATGATCTAAAACAAACCTCTCCTCCTTTTACTTGTGGGTACTTTGTTCCAGCACTGAGAAAGTAAGCAAGACACATTTTGTTATCTTCCACTCATCCCTCTAGTTTTCAGAGACATTTTTACTTCCTGGTAGCTTTACCTGACTGTTCCATCACTTCCTCCATTAACTCTCAGCTCACCTGAATGTTTTCCTCCTTTGGGATCCTAAAGCACTGTCTCTGCCCAGAGTGCTCTAGTAACAAGCAAGCTGCCTCTGCAAGTAGACCTGCTCTTTGAGAGTGAGATCATTCCCCGTTCTACCACTAACCCACATATATTCTGCAGATTATAACTACTAAAATTTGAGGAAAAGTGAAGAAAAACAAAAGGAAAATATGGGATTTGCTCTTGATAATGTGGGTAGAAATCTCTTTAAGGAATATTCTGCTGCCTTTGTGCAAATAAAGAGGACAAGAACATCTACAGAGTCCTCTGCTGCATGCATATAAATGTTTTCATGGCATTTTAACTTGAATCCTCACACCAGCCTTAAAAGTGGAAGGTAATAATATGCCTGTTTGGGGATTTTGAACACAAATTCACTGACTCAACAGACTGAGCCATATTTCGTACTTCAAAATGCAAAACAGAAGTCAAAGGGTACCTTTATTGAGCTGGTTTGCGTGACAATTTAAGTCATGTAGTTAAAAAGTAGTCAACCCAAGATTATAAAATTGTCTACAATAAGTATCTAGGAATTTTCTGTGTAGAATTTAAAGGTTCAGGGAAATGAACACTGACATGGTCAATCCAGATATTTTCTTCTATAGTAATACTGATTTTTAAGACAGTCTCCAAAGGAGTATTTGTAACTGCCAGTGCTCAGGTTTCCCTCATATTCTCTAAAACATCATTAATTTGGGCTTTTCTTCCAGCTCCCCTCAATCCTTCAATAATTTTCACAGTTTATTTAACTTGTAAAATACAGGGATGTTTTCTGCATGGCACCTTAAGTTCCTTTTAAGAAAAGTCAGTATATGAATGGTCTTAAGAAATACCAATTGCAACAAACACAAAGAAAATAAACTAATATAGTAAACCAGGAAAAAAATTGGATTCTGGGGACTTTATTTAACTTTCAGGTATTTCCAGCAAAGAAATAGAAGGTTTAACATCTGATACATGACTTAAACTGTCATGCAAACCAGTAGTAAGTAATCCTAAACATTCACAAATGGGTTCCCTATTTTAGAGGCAACAAATAGTAACCCGAAGTCAGAGGAGAATATATATATTTTTAAATACCTGGCTCAAAAACAGACTTACTTACAAAGCTTCCTGTCAAAGTCTTAACTCTAGTATCCTTCTTCACCTAGAATAGTAAGATCTATTTGCCTACAATTTCCTTTTGAAATACTATATGACTGCAAATGACAATGATATACTTTTGGATAGTATGATTAGCCAGTAAGTACCCCAAACAGTCATGACAAATATTGTGTGTGTGTGTTTGTGCAGGGGGATCAGTGTGTCTACAAGAACAAAATACAAATTGAAAACAATTCTGAAAAACAACATTCACTAAGAAATACAGGGCAGTCAAACTAAACTGGCAGAATGACTAAAATTTCCAAACCATAATTCAGGCAACTTCACTAACCAAAGAGTTTGGGAAGAGATTTTAAAAATAATATAAAGATGAATATCACAATATTTGATGAAATCTAGTACTGTGTAGCCTTAGAACACCCAGACTGGTAGAGCTATTAGAAGTGCAGCATATTTGATTATCAAATAGCCTCCTGCCACTGCCAGCTGGGAACACAGGCAAGAAAATTTCTGGACAAACTGTTCAGTCCCTCCACAGATATTAGACAATTATGCTGGCATAACAACCTGATGTATTTCTGATATATACTGTAGCAATCTGCCAGTACTCAGTTGAAATTAATTAGCAAAGTTCACACATTCTTTAATTTTGTCAATAAAAATGCATAGTATTTCAATTTAAAATAATTCAACAAATATTTGCTAAGCCTCTATCAAGAGAAAAACGAAGTCCCTGGATATAATAAATGTATAATTAATACAGAGAAAGATTTATAATGATAATACCATAGAATCCTGATTAGCTGACACTTATTACTTAATGATTTCCATAATATATAAAAGATTTTGCCAGGCATGGTAGCTCATGCCTGTAATCCCAGCACTCAGGAGGCAGAGGCAGGAGGATTGCTGAGTTCAAGGTTTGCCTGGGCTACATAGTGAGCTCAGGGCCAGCCTGAGCTACAAAACGAGATCCTATCTCAAAAACAAAACAAAACAAAACTATATATATATATATATATATATATATATATATATATATCTTTTACACAAAATATAACATATATTATATATATCATTTACATATATATGTGTGTAATATATATGCTATGTATATATGTTATATGTGTTACATATATGTATATATATATGTTATGTATATATATGTAAAAGATTTAAAAAATCAAGTTCTATAAGATTACAAAAGTTATTCATTCAATCCTGGAAAAATGGTTATAGCTTAGTTTCATTGTGCAAATTAATTACAAAATTAAACTGACAAAGAAACTCTGAAAAATACTGCCTCAAGGTATAACTTGGTATAACTCAGAATAAAATATTTACATTTATGGAAAAGGGTCAGTCCTTCTCAAGATAGAGATAACAGGGCAGAAACTTAGCAGTCACATCAGCTAAATGCAATGACCAGGCTTTCTTTGGAGGTTTATTGAAACAAGCTGATTATAAAATAATACTTTGGAGATAATTGAGAAAAATTAAAAACAGAAGGCCGGGCATGGTGGCTCATGCCTGTAATCCCAGCACTCGGGAGGCAGAGATAGGCGGATTGCTGAGTTCGAGGCTTGCCTGGGCTATATAGTGAGCTCAGAGCCAGCCTGAACTACAAAGCGAGATCCTGTCTCAAAAAAAAAAAGGAAAAAAAAATTAAAAACAGAAGGGATATCAGTATATAGTAAGGGGTTACTGGTAATTTGTTAGGTATAATAATTAAATTATAGTATATGAATTCTGAGATATCTGCAAGGCAAAAATAAAATATAAGGTGACAAAAAATGTTGGGAACAGATTAAATGTGGTAAAAATGCTGTAAATTCTTGCTGGTGGTTGATAGGTCAAAAATAGTTCACTTCATAATCTACTTTATATAGATTATTTAAAATTGGGCGAGGGATTTAGCACAGTGGTTCCTGGGTCTGCCTTGCAAACTCAAGGTCCCCAGTTCAACCCCCAGTTACCACATACCACAGTTGGTGTGGTGACTCACGACCACCAGCAATCAGTATCACACACCACAATGCTGGGCATAGTGGCTCATGCCTGTAATCTCAGCTCTAGATAGGCAGGAGGTCTGCTGTGAGTTCACATCTTGCCTGGGCTACATAGTGAGCTCAGGGACAGCTTGAACTACAAAGTGAGACCCTGTTTTTTAAAAAAAGAACGTTTAAAAGTTTTTCATAAAATAAATTTTAAATGTTCTTTACATTGTATAGAAAGCACAGTCTATTATGGTCCATTACAATTACTCAAGCAAAGTTAGTAATTATAGTCTGATATTACTATTATTATTACTAGTATAAGAATTAACACAATATGTTAAAAAATAGCATGCATGATGAAGATTTCACCCCTAACTCAGAGCCATTAATTAGGTATGTGACCTTAGGCAGTTTTTTTATTTTTTGTTTGTTTGTTTGTTTTTGAGACAGGGTCTTGCTTTGTAGTCCAGGCTGGCCCTGAGCTCACTATGTAGTCCAGGCAAGCCTCGAACTCAGCAGTACTCCTGTCTCTGTCTCCTGGGTGCTGGGATTACAGGCGTGAGCCACCACGCCTGGCACTGTGGTATGTGGTATTGATTGCTGGTGGGTGTGAGTCACCACGCCCAGCATTGTACGTGGTTACCAAGAATCAAACTCAGGACCTTGCGCTTGCGAGGCAGGCGCTGGCACCACTGAGCTGAATCTCCGGCCCTTAGGCAGTTATTTTAACCTTTTAAAACTTGTTTCATTATTGGTTAATGTGGAAAATAAAATTTCTATCTCAGAATTGTTGAACTAAGTAAAGTAAATAAGAACACTGGAAATCGCAAAACTTACTGATATCACTATATTTAGTCCTTGCTCATAGAAAACATGAAATCAAATACATATCACAATTTTCAAAGAATATTCTAGAAAAGTACAGAGGATAACAATATTTTATCTGAGCAAGATGGAGAGGTTTCATAGAGGAAAAACCATTTGAGCTTTTGAATTGGCAGGATTTTCACAGGTAGAGGTGAGGGGAAGAGGCACATGTGAAGAGTATGTCCTATAAAGTGGCTACAGCAAACAGAAGGGCATAGTACAGTCAGGAAATGATGAAGAATATCCCTTTAAGAACTGGATCTATAGAAGGAGTTTGGAGGGATATAGATGAAAGCCTATATCAAAATCAATCAGAGCTGGCTTTTTACTAAGGAAGATGTAATATATCAGATTTTTGGCCAAGTCAAAAAATATAGGACACATGGAAAACCTAGATATAAAAGTGTTAGCAACTGTAATTTGGTAAAACAATACACAACCTGGCTTTAAATTAAAAAAAATTCACAAAATCTAGCAAGTGATGATACTAAACCAGACTCAGGTAGAAGTGATGGTGAATTGTGCCTAATGAAATTGTGATAACTTGCTCTGAATTTTTATATCAAACCAGAAATCAAATGGCTTTATTATATGTCGTTGATTTAATTTGCATTTATAAAACCAAAATAATGCTGAATTTCAAGATAATTTTTATGTTAGGATTCCTAATCATTTTGCAACATCACACTATAAAATTTCTGCCTTCAAAAATCTAACAAAATGCAACTGACTCTCCAAACTTAAGCATTTTATCCACATGATAGCTTATCTTTTTAAGCCAAAAGTAATGAAATACCAATAAGCTGATTCTGTAACACAATGCAACAATAAGTACTTTGTGTATCAAATGGAATATGACTTTCTAAAAAAAAAAAGAAAAGCAGGCATGCAAATATGAGGAAGGCTAGAAGCTTATTTCTGAGCTACTGTTGAGATTTTAAAAAATCATTGGCTAGAAAGTAAATAGCCACCTCCTTTGTTATCAAAAGTTGTGCCATTATATTCATATTAAGAAGAATAAAACCAGGAAGGAACTTCCTAGTGTACAAAGGTGCCTGTAATGTTATAATTATATAAGGACAAAATAATGCATGTGACACATATTACAATGCTCCCACAATATGTAGCATGAGACCAACAAGCCTATAATTTCAGAGTATCCAATCTATTTGTTGAAAGGCAGTACTTCTGCTTCTTAATAGAAAGACTATGTGCTCTGCCACAAAATCTCACACAGAAAATAGAAAGGATAATCAAATCTATTTCATTTCACCAAAATAAGATACCAACTATTTCATTTTGCTAGGAGAAGGGGTATTTTTTGGACTGCTTCTAGTTTTTGTGACCGATGTGAAATCTTATCCACTCTGACAGACTCTTAGAGATCATAATATTATCTACAAAGAAAAGGTAGGACTAGGCTTAATAAAAGTGACAAATCCTGTGATACTTCAAAATAGTATCTAATCCATTTAATTTCCACATTTGTAAAAGTTGCCACTGGTAACTGAGCAATCTTGTGAAAGATCTCATTATAATTTCAGCTTGAAAACTGTTTCATGGACTTCAGTCAGGTTCTAATTGCACACAGGAGGCTGTGTATACTGCATCTGTCTATAGAAGTTTGCAATAAGAGACATCATTACATTATATCATAGAATTGTGCCAACTTTGTCTGGGTTTCTCTCTTAATATTTAATCCCTACTGCTTCATTTCTGATTGGCTTTATAAAACTGATTTAACTGGTACATTTCATATATGCATTATTAATATATGCATTATGATCACGTTCAACATTGACAACTTGTACCTGTACATGACACATCTGATTCTCATTTTTCCCATTCCCCTGCTCTCCCTACAACCTCCACCTCTACATACATAAGCTGTTTCCTTTTTTTAACCATCAAATTTTTTCTTTCCCTTCTTTACTTTCCCTTACCCCCACTCTTCCCTTTCCCATTTGAACATTTTCTTCCTATTTCACAATATCTAACATACATTTTTTAACTCATTTACACCTTCAGTTACTCATAGCACAGAAATGATATGGTATTTACACATCTGTGTCTTATTTCACTATGAGTATGTCCTCAAGGTACATCTATGGGAGTATATTTATCATTTTTATAGCCGACTAATACTTCATTTTATTTTTTTTTATTTTTTTATTTTTTTTGCTTTTTGGAGACAGGGTCTCGCTTTGTAGTTCAGGCTAGTCCTGAGCTCACTATGGTGCCCAGGCAAGCCGCCGCGAACTCAGCAATCCTTCCGTCTCTGCCTCCCGAGTGCTGGGATTACAGGCGTGAGCCACCACGTCAGGCATTGTGGTATGCGGTGTTGATTGTTGGTGGGTGTGTCTCCATGCCCAGCATTATATGTGGTTACCGGGGATCGAACTCAGGTCCTTGGGCTTGCGAGGCAGGCGCCGGAACCACTGAGCTAACCCTCCGGCCCTACTTCATTTTATTTTTAAAAAATCACATCTTTAGTCTCTGGTTGATGGGCATTTGGCCTATTTCCAAGATTTAGCTATTAGAAACAGAGCTTCTATAAACATAGGTGTGCATATGATGCTATAATATGATACTTTTAGTACTTTCTTGTATATACCTAACAGGGAAATACCATTTGTTAAAAAGGCTAACTTTCCTCTATTGAAAGTGTTTCTTTGTCAAAGATGAGGTTCCTTAGTAACTTTGGAGTTGTTTCTGCATCTTGTAGTCTGTTCCACAGATATCAGGTCTGTTTCTTTACCACTACCATGCTGTTTTTCTTTTGCACAGTAGCTTCAGGTGAGGACTATGATACAACTGCCATGTCCTTGTTGCCTAGAATTCCTTTTGCTAGTCTAGGTTTCTTCTGGATCCAGATGAAATTTTTTTTTTTTTTTTTTTTTTTTTTTTTTGCTTTTTGGAGACAGGGTCTCGCTTTGTAGTTTAGGCTGGCCCTGAGCTCACTATGGTGCCCAGGCAAGCCGCTGCGAACTCAGCAATCTTCCTGTCTCTGCCTCCCGAGTGCTGGGATTAGAGGCTTGAGCCACCACGCCCAGCATTATATGTGGTAACCGGGGATCGAACTCAGGTCCTTGCGCTTGCAAGGCAGGCGCCGGAACCACTGAGCTAACCCTCCAGCCCTCCAGATGAATTTTTGGATTATTTTCTATAGCTTTGTGAAATATGCTGTTGAGATTTCAAACATGACTGTGTTGAATCTGTACAGTAGTTGTAAAAGTATAACCATTTTGATACTAATTTTTCAAACCCAGGAACAAGGGATGTCTCTCTATTTTCTTTTTTTTGTTTTTGTTTTTATGAGACGGGATCTCACATTGTAGTTCAGCCTGGCCCTGAACTCATATATAGCCCAGGCAAGCCTCAAACTTGGCAATCTTCCTGCCTCTGTCTCCCAAGTGCTGGGATAACAGACTTGAGCCACCATGCCCGGCATTGTGATATGTAGTACCGGGGATCAAACTTGGACCTTGTGCTTGTCAGGCAGACACCAGAACCACGGAGCTAAATCCCAGGCTCTCCATTTTTTGATACCTTCTTCAGTCTCCCTTTTCAGAGTGCTATAGTTTTCAGAGTAGAGGTCTTTGACCTTCTTTGTTAAACTGATTCCTAGATAATTCATTTTTTGGATCCTATTGTGAAAGGAATTGACTTTCCCAATTTCTTTCTCAGTGAGTCTGTTGTTCATGTATACAAAGGCTATTGATTTTTGAGTGTTGACCATGTATCCAACTATGCTACTAAATCTGGCAATTAAGTCTAGTAGTCTTCTGGTTGAGTTTTTAGGATGCTCTATACAGAGTATCATGTTATCAGCAAACAATAACACCTTAACTCTTTCCACTCTTATTTTTGTTCCTTTTAATTTTTTCTCTTGCCTAATTGATGTGACTAATGTTTCCAGCACTATATTGAATAGAAGTGGTAATGGTAGATATCCTTGTCTAGTTCCTGATTTTAGCATGAAAAGTTTGTTTTTTACCATTTAGAATGATGCTGACTATTGGATTCTCATAAATAGCTTTTATTAGGTTGAGATAAAAGTCCATTTATTCTAATTTTCTGTATAGTTTTGATCATGAATAGGTGTTGGATTTTGTCAAATGTTTTTTCTGCATCTATTGAGATGATTATATTTAATTATACTTTCAGTTTCAGATGTTGCCATTGGGTTTTAGCATTTTTATATTTTCTTCATTCAGCTTTGGAAGTTCATATGTGCCTAGCAATCTATCCTTGTGTTCTGTTTTCCATCTTATTGGAGTACAGGCTTTCAAAGTAGATGTTTATTATCCTCTAAACTTCTGCTGGATCTGTGGTAATTTCCCCCTTTGCTTCCTGATTGCATGGATTTGAGCCTTTTCCTTCCTTTGTTTGATAAGATTAGATAAGGGTTTGTCAGTTATCCTTTCAAAGAACCAACTCTTCAATACATTTTTTGGTATCATTCTCTTAGTATCCATTAAATCAATTTCTGCTCTAATCCTTATAACTCCCTTCCTTTGTAAGCTTTTGTCTTGTTCCTCTTTTTCTACTAGCTTTAAGTTCAGGATTAGGTTGTTTGAGTTCACTCTGTTTTCCTAGTATGGACATTCACTGCTATGAATTTCCCTCAAAGAACTGTTTTTTCTGTGTCCCACAAATTCCAGTATGTTTTATTGGGATTATCATTTAATTCTAGAAACTGTTTAATTTCTTCTGTGACCCATTGTCTGCAGGGGAGAGTGTTCAAATTTCATGTGTTTGTGAGGTCCTTGGAGTTTCCTTCGTTATTGAGCTCCAATTTCAAGGCACTATGGTTTGACAGTGTACACAGGATAATTTCAATTCCTTTCTATTTACTTAAACATGCTGTGAGAAATAGCATGTGATCTATTTTGGAGAATGACCTGAGAACACCTGGGAAGACTGTATATTATGATTTTGCATGGTGAAATACTTTTAGACATCTATTAAGTCCATTTGTTCAAAAGTTTGGTTTCATTCAAGTATTTCATTATTCATTCTTTTTTCTCCATTGGACCTATTTGTGATAGAGGTATATTTAGGTCCCCAAGTGCTTATCTAGCTTTTCTCAGCCATTAATATTTGTCTTATACAGTTGTGTGTGCTAGAATTTGATGCACAGATACATATGTATGTTGTTTCTTTTTCTTTTGTTGTTCTATTTATGAGGATATAGTGTCCTTCATTTGTCTCTATGAATAAGTTTTGGTTTCAAATCTACTTTGTCCACAAATTAGATAGCCACTCCTGCTTTTTTGCCATTTCCTGTTCCATGGAGAATTATCTTCCATCCTTTTATTTTCAGTCTATGAATTTCTTTCTGAATCAAGTGTGTTTCTTGTATAGAGCATATTGAAGGATCTGGCTTCTTTTTTTTTTTTTTTTTTTGCTTTTTGGAGACAGGGTCTCGCTTTGTAGTTCAGGCTGGCCCTGAGCTCACTATGGAGCCCAGGCAAGCCGCCGCGAACTCAGCAATCCTCCTGTCTCTGCCTCCCAAGTGCTGGGATTACAGGCGTGAGCCACCAGGATCTGGCTTCTTAATCCATTCTTCTGGTCTAAGCCTTTTGACATTAGTGATTATAACTTATATGTACTCATTTAACCTTTTTATATTGTTTTTATGTTTGTGGCTCTTTTATTTTTTGCTTTTCCCTCTTTCTATTCAGTTTCTTACCTTGCCCAGTGAGTTTACATGGAATTGTCAGAATCACTGTCTTTTTCTAAAATATTATTTGGAATTTTCTGGAGGGTAGGTTTGACATTGGTGAAGCTTCACAGGTGTTCTTTGTCATGGAAGTATCTTATTTCCCTCCCTATGGATTTTGAAAGATAGTTTGCAGGATACATTTATTTAGGTTGGAGGTTGTTTCCTTTTAGATTTCAGAATACTTTATTCCAGGCTCTCTGACTTAAGTATTTGCGTTGAAATCTCTGCTTTAATTCTGATGGGCTTTCATTTGTGATTTGTTTCTTTTCTCTAACTACTTTCAATATTTTGTTCTTCTGTTAAATATCTGGAATCTTGAGGATTATATGCCTAGGTGTAGATTTTTTTTTAATACTACTGCCATTTAGTGTCCTGTATGCCTCACACAGTTGTATGACAGATTCTTTTCTTTTTTTCTGCAAAGTTTTCTGCCATTATATCTGTGAAGTTTTTAATATCTTTTGCACTTGCTCCTGTTTCTGCACTAACTCCAGTCAGTCTTGTGTTATTCTTCAACTAGGAACTGCTGGATTGATTTCTTGTGGTCCCTTACCATTCTCCATCAATTATTCCTTTTCTGTTCACTGGGTGCATTCCTATCTTCTAGGTCTGATATTCGGTCTTCACATTCATTCATATTATTTTGCAGACTCTCTTTGGAGCTTTTCATCTCCTGGAAATCTGTTTGAAAGTGTTTAAGAGATTCCATTACCTTCATAATATGAGATTCTATCATTTCTTGATCTCTTCTTCAATGATATTAATCATATCATTCACTATGCACAGTATCTATGTCTTTATTATAAAGAGTATTTCCGATTGCCATTTCACTAGGTCTTCTTTTATTACTGGCCCAGACAATGCTGGTGATTGGGTTTAATTTTATCTACTTCCCTTTTCTCTGGATTCCCCTGTGGTGATCATCTTTGCATGTGGGCTTCTGAATTTTTCTCATTTCTATTTTTTGTTGTTGCTGAGGTTTTTGGTTTAATTCCTAGCCTGCTATCTGGGCAAGTCTCTTTGTTTCTAATATTTGGAACCCTTAGGAGATGTGTATTACCTGGATTGTCCTCCTTGGGTCTGTAGTAGCCCTTAAACTATCTCAGTTCTGGCACACCATGGAAGGTACTTAACAGAATAATCACATCATCTTGGTTGAAATAATACAAACAGTATCATTAGTAGTATCATTCACAACCCCAGAAATGACAAAGTGTGGTAATTTCTATTCTGATACCTTTAATCTCATGAGTTAGATCTGTGAGCATATTCCAAAATTTAGAACTAACCACAAGTATATTTACAACATACTAGCCCTTCATATAGCAACACTACCCTTTGGGAATAAGGGATCACCAGGGAGTTAAAGGGATAGAGAAATAGGAGAGGGAGAGATTAGAAACAGAGTTTGTTTTGTTTCCCTTTATTCCTCTTTTTCTGTCTCTTCCTTCTGCAGCTGGGAGATTTAGCTCAGTGGTTCCAGTGCCTGCCTAGCAATCACAAGATCCCTGGCTCAATCCCAGTAACCACATAACACAGTACTAGGCATGGTAACTCACACCCACCAGCCATCAGTACCACATACCACAGTGTCAGGCGCAGTGGCTCACGTCTGTAATCCCAGTACTTGGGAGGCAGAGGCAGAGGATTGCTGAGATCAAGGCTTGCTTAGGCTACATAGTGAGCTCAAGGCCAGCCTGAGGTACAGAGTAAGACCCTGACTCAAAAAAAAAAAGTAATGAAATAGGGTTGGAGGGCAAATAAAGATCACATTAAACCCTGGGAGGCTGATAAAAGGTTGAGGACAAAAGAGACAGAATGGACAAATTCAAAACAGAATAGACTGACAGCAGCAGGGTAACTAGAAACTGTATTCACTCTACTATAATAGTACAGAAAAAAGGGTGAGTTCAAAGGACCAAAACACACAAACTTCAGGGACCTGATACTGATCAGAGCAAAAGAGAGGATGAAGAAATAAAAGAACAGGGGTACCCCGTTTCAACAGCCAATCAGGAGACTATTTTCCCTATTCTGTAAAAATAAGAGCAGTCAAGAGAGAAAAAAAAATTGAACAGACTCAGCTACAAGAAAGTAGAGAAATGAAGAATAAAACAGAGGGAGAAAGCTGCAGAAGAAAGAGACAGAAAAAGAGGAATAAAGGGAAACAAAACAAACAAAACCAGCAACAACAAAACACCTAAAAGCCCTTCAAGGCTTAGACCTTTGGTCTTCTGAATATGGGCAGTAGCACACAATTAACTAGTTGGAATTAACTAGTCATAGCAGACAGCCATAGTCCACTGACCATCAGTCTGGCTTCTGGCTAGAACACCTTAGTTCAGCTCAAGGATCTCCTGTAGGGTTGAAAGTAAAGCCACCCTTCCCCCAAAGTAAGTCCAAAGTCCTGTAGGTAGTGCTTGTCCTACAAACTCACTGATGGCTGTAGTCCACAGACTTTTTTTTTTTTTTTTTTTGAGACAGGGTCTCGCTTTGTAGTTCAGGCTAGCTCTGAGCTCACTATGTAGCCCAGGCAAGCCTCAAACTCAGCAATCCTCCTGTCTCTGCCCCCAAGTGCTGGAATTACAGCCATAAGCCACCACGCCCGGCATGCACAGACTTTTTTCACTCTCCCAGTGGGTGCTTTTTCAGTATGGTGGACTGAGAACTGGAATGGGATGAGATATGACAATCCATGACAGGAAGCTACAACTGTGGGGATGCCATGTGGCAATCCTGCAGCTAGCATTCTTATCAGGTCAAACTCAAAACTTAAACCCTTTAGAATGGAGTGACAGCCACTGGTGCACAGACCCTTAGTCCCTTGGAGCAGTAGGCAGAGTTTCTTTACTCAACTGGTGCCAATCCTCTGTCCGGAATCAATTTATGTATGTTGAAAACAGCATCTACTGCTGCCCATTGTGACTGCTGCTCTTGTCCACTAGTCTAGTTCTCTGTGGGGTCCAGTGGGCCATCAGAAACCACCAGTCATTCCCAGGTTTGGTGGCCCTCCTTGAAGAGTCTGGGCTTATCAAGAGAGTTCTTCTCTTCTCTCCCTGTAGACTTTGCTTCTGGACTCAGATCTTCCCTGGGTTTTGGGGACCCATTTCCCTTCTTTTTTTTCTTCAAGCTGATATATCCTGATGTGGAAATGGTAAACTGCCAGGAGATTTTTTCTTTGTTGCTCATCATTCTGCCATCTTCCCAGAAGTCCTAACTAACTTTTGAGTCATCAGGATTTAAGGTTTTAGAAAGAGAGGAAGGAGCTTGATTAATTGCTACAAATGGCTCATACCATTTCAAAGTAAAGCATGTGAATAGAACAGGCTGTTCCCCCAATGACTGTCACTTTCCATTTTCCAACATAGGCAAAGCACCCCACCAGAGCTAAGAATCAACAGTTCTCAACCTATTACCTACACCTTTTCTTCTTTATTGTTATGTTCCACAAGATAGATATACTGTGCAAGTGAGAAAGTGAATATATATTAAAAGTTTTTTTTTAAAACAATGATCAATGAAACAGAATTTTCAAAACTTTTGAGAAGAGACCAGAGTTACTTTTATTGCAAAAGCATACAGTTCTGAAAAAAATAACTTTTCTAGCAGGTCAGGACCCACCAGAGAAGAGTTTCCGTACCAGGCCTTAGTGGAGCACAGCTCCACAGGGTACTTGCTGCACATTTGCCAAGGACACTCCAGGCAGTACTGTATTCCTGCATAGCCCATAGACTCGCTCAGTCCTGAACACAGATTTTTATACTCTGGCTTCTCTTCAGATCCTATAAATCTTTGGTCTTTTACTAAGCATAGACTGTTGCTGTTAAAACAGGTTTGAAGGGCCAGGTATGTAGCTCAGTGTAGCTGGGCCTGCCTACCAAGTGCAAGGGCCCAAATTCAATCCCCAGTCCCCACCCCACACCCCCAAAAAACAACAAAAAATTTAAAAAACACAATTGAAAGAAACGAAAGTTGGCTAAGATTTTAACCAGCTTTATAGATCCAATTTCTCTCCCTTACCTGGTAAATGGAAGCACAAAGTATACTTAATTAGTTAAATACCAGTCAGCACTTGATTATTGTTAGACAATTTAAGATAATTAACACCCATTATTCTTTCCTACTAATAATGCTCCCTATTTGTAGTCCTATCAGTATAACTTATTGTTTATTGCTACTTATGGTCTTTTCTGTTTCTTGCCTTCCTTGTCACTATTTCTCCTCTGCCATGCCCCCTTGCCACTCCACCCTGCCTTGCCAGTCAAATATGGATTGAAACCCTCTACAAACTGTGAGTTGAAAAATAAGCCTTCATTCCTTTAAATTGTGGGTGTTGGGTGTTTTGTCCCAGCATCAAGAAAATAATTCTAAGAATAGTTCAGGCTGAAATGCTCAGGAGACTTTAAGAAGTACATTATAGAATATAGGTAGGGAAACCTTAGCAAATAGCCACTCCAATCATCACCTGACAGAAGGGAGGTGAGATATAAAGATAGAGATGGACAGACAGACAAACAGACAGACAGACAGACAGAATGACAGCACCCTTAAAGGAGGTTAGCAGTTTATTCAATATCATGTAGTTTTAAAAAACCTGGGCCTGAAGGTTCAGATTCTTAGTTTACTTTATTTCTGTGATACCATACTGTCATTCTGAGGTTGAAAACATTTGAACAGGCAAGATAGGAAAGAAGATAATACGGTGGCAAAGATCAGAAGCTAGAAGGTAAAGACGGCTAAGAGGCTCATCTGGGGAACATATTATTTAATTTGTCAGAGAATAAGAGCTTGAAGGAAAGAATAAGATGCAAGGCTGAAAGTGGAATGGGATCAGACAATAAAGGATATCAAATGAAAGTTGAGGATAGTTAGACACTTTCACTGGGACAATTTAATGGACACAGTATCAGAAATTAGTTATATAATCTAAAAGTTCCTTTCAACATTGGTACTATAATGTGACACTGACAGTCTTAAAGGTTTATAAGAAAAACTCTAATTTGAAATAGACCAGCTAAGCAAGCTTATACTGAATACAATCTTCCTTTGTCTATTCTTTCTCCAAAGAGAAGTGAGGCAAATGGATGTAAAAGGTGGCATGACACTGTGACATGCTGACGGATGGAGTTTGTGACAGGACTGACACATGGGTTTCTCCACACTTCCTGCTTTACTCCTCCTGACGATCTCTTGCTTACAGGCTGTAACCAGCTGGCTCTTTCACCAGCCCTAGACAGATGTGAAATTTACAGGTTTCTATCCCCCCATGTTGGGTGCAACCGTGTGAGTTTCAAAGTTAGATGCTCTTCCCCTTACTCCATTGCTTACCCCTCTGCACCAATGTCTTGTTCCCTTCTTTGGGACTGGAAACAAGAGACAGCATGAGAATTTCACACCAAAACTTGTACAGAACTCCAGAGTAATTTCAAAATGCTTTGACAGCCTCTTTTTCATGTAGTATTAGAAAGAAGATGCAAACTTTTGTGCCACTTCACTGCTTGTCCCACATAGCTCTTCTTAACCCTTCAGAGGTTAGATTATGTCCCCCCCATTTCTCAGATTACTACTCTAACTTCAAAACTTAACCTAGATGACTCTCCTAAAATTCTGGCTCTCTTACCAGTCCACTTGTGAGACATAACTTTGCTGAGAAACTTCCAGTATGTCCTACTCAACCTTATGGCATCACTACCAATGGGATGTTTGAAAATCATCTAAAGTTTATCCCTTAACTTGTACAGACCTTCCTTTTGACGCTTGCTCTTCAAAAAATGTTGTGAAAGCAGCAACTCTGTGTGTCCTTGGTCTATTCTCTTTGGCATTTGGTACACTGCTGCCAAGATGCCAGAAGCCTTTGTATCCATTGCCATCAAATGACAGTAAAAGATCTGGAATTGCATTGCAATTTCATGGATAAATAGTCTGTGAAGTGTTTTGGGCTCTATCAGACTTAAAAATGTCGAGTCATTCTTTTTCTGGATGAGAATTTGACCTTTTGGGTTTCAGTATCAGGGGCCAAATATTGTCAACTGGTCTTCATCCTTCTACTTAAGTGTGCTGGAAAATGATAATTAAAGAAAGAAAATGAAGTAGAACTTTTCAAATAGTGAAAAAAATGAATGTTATTCATGTTTAGAATATGAAAAAATATAATATAAAGCACTTTTAAATATTTCTACCAATATATAAGTATTTATACATAGATTTATACCAATATGTAAATATTTATACATAGATTTTATACTTAGCTGTGTGAAATATTTTCTGTGTATTACCTCAGGTCATCTTTACATTAGTCCAGCAGAGTAAAAACTAATTTCTACTCTCAGGAGGGACAGAGGAAACTGAGTCCTAGTCAGGAGGGACAGAGGAAACTGAGTCCTAGTAAGAAAAACATTTTGCCTAAAGTCATGGAGTCATATGTGGGAGAGTTGCTATTGGACCTTTAGCTAGCTAACTTGTACTCAATTGGCTATTACTCTTTAAAAAGTAGTTTAAAATCATAAGTTTGAGGGACTAAATATGTCAAGAATATATATTGTTTTCATAAGTACCAAAAACAAAAGAAAAATAGAGGCCAAATTACTTCTCAAAGCTTATTACCCTAAGTGTCAGAGGCAAGGTATGTGAATTGAAATGATGAGAGATACTTCATGTACAAGAAACAGCGGGCACCAGAGCCCAGAGCAGAGATAAGAAGCAGAAGAAGGGTCCGAGTGGCTCCATCCAATCCACAGTAAAGAAAGGAAGGGCCATAGGTTAGCACTGGAGAGAAAAGAGAGCTGGATCTTGCAGGACTGTGTGTCATACGGAAGATTTAGATGATGTCTGAGGGCACTGATGACCCAATTTAAGAAAAGCACAGATCTGATAATATTTCAGTTGTACAAATGTTAATCTGGCTCCAGTTGGAGAAGAGTTCAGAGTAGGCACAGGGACATGGAGCTCTGCTAGAAAACCATTGCTATAACACAAGTGATAGGTGATAGGTGATGTTGAGCAGAGACAGAGTAACAGACACGGGAAAGAAGCACAGACACCTGTGAAACAGAATGCACAGGATGATGGGAAAGTCAGGGGCTAGTCCAATCCTACACTAATTCAACAGTTTAGAAGATAGCTGAAGCTCACCTTTTACTTAAACCAGTCATTTTATAGGGAGAGAAAGAATCATTTTTCAAAAAGGAGAAACTTACCACTTCTAAACTTTCACCACTATGTTTTAATTAATGCCTGGATTCCAGCCATAACTTACCTGATTACCAACCAATAGTAAATGTTCTCCAAGGAGAAAGTCTTTCAGCATGTCCTCCATTACTATCATGTGCTAGAGGAAAAAAGAATCAGACATAAACTATTTTTTGTACAATCAAGGTAAATAAGAAAGTTAATCAGTCAGGGATGGTGTACACACCCCTAATCCCAGCCCTCTGGGAGGCTGAGGCTGAGGCCAAGCCTCATCCATATACATAGGGTAACTGATGTAGCTCACTATGAAGGTCTTCAATTAAATCCCAAGTAACACATACATGTGCACATGAAGCTGGATATGGGGGTATATATCTATAATCCCAGCACTCTGGGCAAGATTGAGTCCAACCTAGACAATGTAGGGACTTAGCAACATCTATCTCAAAATAAAAATAAAAAGTTCTGGTGGTGTTGCTACTAGAAAAGGCGCTAAGCTCAATTCTTGGCAACATAAAAGAAGAAAAAGCTGCCGGACGTGGTTGCTCATGCCTGTAATCCCAGCACTCAGGAGGCAGAGACAGGAGGATTGCTGAGTTCGAGGCTTACCTGGGCTACATAGTGAGCTCATGGCCAGCCTGAACTACAAAGTGAGACCCTGTCTCAAAAAAGAAGAAGAAGAAGAA